>ML103141.1:21602-57986 GCA_003697995.1 Taxidea taxus jeffersonii
GGTACATGGGGCAGAACATGAGGTACAAATTATATGCTGTGGAAATTTGGCAGTGAAAGAGGGATCCTTTTATCTGTAAAGACTTCATGGAAAAGATGGTTTTGGGGCTTCGTGATGTTCCACAGGAGTTGGGACGGTGGTGAGTAGCCTTCTAGGCAGTTAACAGCTTTGCAGTGGGCCAAAGACAAGAAGGCCTCCTCATCTCCCACCCATGGCATCTCTTCTCTTCACTTAAAGGACAGAGATGAAAGAAAACAGATCTCTTCCATCTCTGTTGTATTTGCCAGCTGAACTCTTGTGACCCATAGAGTGATAATACTAATGGCTACTATTTATTGAGTAATTACTATTTGCCAGTCACTGTCTAAACGCTTCACATGTATTTTCATCTCATGTTCCTCATAGGAACCCTATGAGGTAGGTAAGCTACAATTATTCTCATTTTACAAATGGTGAAATTGAAGACAGGTGGCACAAATAGAAGGTCTCTGGACCCTGTCCGCCTCAAGATGATAGTGCCATGAGTCATAGAGTTGGATTTTCTGTTCTGATAGGGTTGGGTGCAGTGAGGCATTGTAGCATAGTGGTTAAGTATGCAGACTCTGGGGCCAGACAGGATTTGCATCCCACATTGTCACTTACCAGTTTTGTGACCTAGAATAATTACCTAATTTTACTCTGGTTCTTAGTTTCCACATCTAAAAAATGAAAGTAATAATGATATTCTATATTATAAAATTATTGTAAGGATTGAACTAGTTAATACATATAAAGTACCTAAAATAATGCCATGTGTATAAGTACTCAGTGTTATCAAAAATAAATGGCTCATAAATAAATGGCTTATGTGAGCCAGTACTCCAGAGACAAAAATGACAGAACCTTAGTTCAAACTGGTTTAATCAAAAAAGAGAATTAGGGGCGCCTGAGTGGCTCAGTGGGTTAAGCCTCTGCCTTCGGCTCAGGTCATGATCTCAGGGTCCTGGGATGGAGCCAGGGAGACTGCTTCCTCCTCTCTCTCTGCCTGCCTCTCTGCCTACTTGTGATCTCTCTCTCTCTCTCTGTGTCAAATAAATAGGAAAATTTAAAAAAGAGAGAGAGAATTAATTGGCTTGTGTTACTAAAAAGTCCAGGTCTGGATTGGCTTCAGACCTAGCTTTATCCAGGAATTCAAACAATCTTCTCAGTAATCTCTGCCCATTTCTCCAAAGAGAAATCTTCATCTTCAACAGGTTTCTACTTTGTGGTGACTAAGATGGCCTTCAGCAACCCCAGGCTTACATCCTACCTCCTTAACAGCCTTAGTGGAAAGAGAACTCTTTCCTGAGAGCCCCTGTTTGAAAACAGTTTCTTCCCTGAATAAGTGTGAAATAACAGAAGGTCCTTAGGGACATGTTTGGGGTTCTATACCCTGGAATTGTCTCTTGCTTGCTGAGGTTGATGTGATTCCATCCCACAACCTTACTGGGTACTGGTGCCAGTCTCCCTCCTCCCTTGTTCTTTAGCCCTAGTCATTCTCCACTCAGTGATTGGATCCAGAGAGAGTCAATGGTTAGTCTGACCCAACCAGACTTTCCTTTGGGATCTCACTGATAGAGACAGGGAAGAGATGGCTGCCCAGGTTTCATGGTAGCTCCAGGATAGGTTAGTGGAATCCAGGAATAGTGGTGTTCATTTCTGTACCTCAGCTTTGGGTTTTCTGGACTCTGAACTTTGTGAAGGGTTGGGTAAATTACCTTGAGTAGAGTTTTGTTTTGTTTTAGTGTAAATTTGTTGAATAGAGTCTGAGGGCAGGTTATAGAACAACAGTGTATGCAGTATATAAGTTTCAACTCTAGCAGTTAAACAGTTTATGGAGGCAGTTTTCTAGGTACTGGACATACAGCACTGAAGAAACAGTCGAGATATTGGAACTCATGGCGCTTACGTTCTGATGGGGCAATGGAGAGATACATAAACAAATCAGTGATATGTGCTATGAAGAAATTAAAACAATAGAGTGAAAAAGACTGTGGCCACTGTATTCAGAAAACAGAATGAAAAAGCTGTGGCCACTGTATTCAGAATGGTCAGAATTGGCCTCTGAGGAGGTGACAATTGAACCTGATAACCTGGAAGATGAGAAGGCATAGTTGTGGGGTGATCTTGGAGTGGGGCATTCCAGTCTAAGCATTGTTTTATGTGGAGAAAGGACTGCTGTAAGGGTTGCAGGGGCGGGAGAGGGAATATTTCACAGGTATACTGAGGCTGTGCTTGCTGTGTGCCAGGTGCTATGCTAGGAACTGAAAACATAGCAGTGAATAATACAGCCATAGTCTTTCCTTCCCTTATGGATCTTACAGTCTAGGCATTTCTGGAAGAGCTGCAGCCTTCTAAGAAATGCCTTTCGATGATATCAGACCAAAAACTCTTTCCTGGGGAGATGAGGAAGACTGGAGCACATATGAACCCAGATCTGATTGATGGGAGGGAACCAGCCATGTGGTGATCTGGGGAAGAACATTTAAGGTAGAGGGGTCAACAAAAGCAACAGAAACCTTGAGATGTGTTCAAGGAACAACAAGGAAACCAGTGTGAGGGAGAAGGGGCAAGGGATTGGAGAGGTTGACAGAGGCTAGATCACATAGGGCCTTGTGGACCTTGTGGATTTACCTTGTGGTAAAGAGTTTACATGTTCATTTAAGAGACTTGAGAAGCTATTAGAGGGTTTTTAAAGCAAGACAGTGACATGGTCTGACTTTGTTACTTTCTTTCTTTCTTTGTTAAGAATTTTCACTGGTGGGCGCCTGGGTGGATCAGTTGGTTAAACAGCTGCCTTCAGCTCAAGTCATGATCCTGGAATCTTGGGATCGAGCCCTGCATCGGGTTCCTAGCTCCATGGGGAGCGGTAACTTGAATATGATGGTGGCAGTAAAAAAATGAGAGAAATAGATGTATTTTCGGTATAGAGAAAATAGGACTTGATAATGGGATTAGAGAGCCTGGAGGAGAGGGGTAGGGAGAACATGGTTGGGTTAAGGACATTGGGGAGGGTATGTGCTATGGTGAGTGCTGTGAAGTGTGCAAGCCTGACGATTCACAGACCTGTACCCCTGGGGCTAATAATACATTATATGTTAATAAAAAATAAAAAAATTAAATAATGGGATTAAAGAAAGAGAGGAATCCAGGAAGATAATAGCTAACAGCTCTATGAGAGTAGGTACTATTTTAAACCCATTTTACAGATGAGAAAACAGTCACAGCAAGGTGAAATCTCTTGCCCAAATTTACACAGGTAGTAAATGGTAGGATTCTGTTTCCAACCCAGACAGTGTGGTCCCAGAGCCACTTGAGTTTTGGGAAAGAAAAAGGAGGGCATGTTTAGTTGATGTTAAGAAAAAAAGTATCAAGACCAGATGAGTAGATCCTTTTTTTTTTTTTTTTTAAGATTATTTATTTATTTATTTGTTAGAGAGAGAGCGAGCACAGGCAGACAGAGTGGCAGGCAGAGGCAGAGGTAGAAGCAGGCTCCCTGCCAAGCAAGGAGCCCGATGTGGGACTCGATCCCATGTCACTGGGATCATGACCTAAGCCGAAGGCAGCTGCTTGACCAACTGAGCCACCCAGGCGTCCCCAGATGAATAGATCTTATGGAAGAGAAAGGAGTCCAAGATGACTTTAAGAAATTCTGCGTTGCCCACAAAAAGGTAATAGTTGAACCTGTGGGAGTTGATTATCAAGTGAAGGATACTAGAAAGGAAAGAGCTAAAGATAGAGTTTTATTGGGGAAGGGTCAACACATTTAAGCGTGGGATGAGTGAAAGAGAGCAATACATGGGGGCAAGGGGGCGGGACACCAGCTTCCTCTCTACTTTAGGGTTTCCCACAGCTTTCCAGGCTGGCCTTATCTTCCAGGAGGCCCTGCCTGGCTTCTCCCCTCCTTACCCTCTGTTCCCAAGAACTATTCATACAAAAGCCTCATTCTTGGCTGAGACAATAGTATACATATTTTGTGTACATATTTCAAGAGTTTCTGAAAATAATGGTTGATCTTTATAAAAAAGAAGTTGAACTCCCTTGGCATCTGACATTCTCCTGTCCTTCTCAAGTCAGGATAGTGAGTTAACCTTAGGTAACTAGCCTGGTACCTTGTTCATGAAGTATGAGTTCCTCAGAGGCCTAGGTGGGTGCTATAGAAGGGCTAAGAATGGGTAAGAAGGCTAACAGGACCCCCTTATTTATCCAGAGATGTTGGCATTAAAGGGTTTACCTTTTGCCCAACTTTTCTAGGCAGTGGATGCGAACTTAGAGGAGGTTGTAACATTTTTAGGAACAAGCAAGAGCTCTAAAGCCAGAAAGACTGGCCTTGAAAATCTCAGTTTAGCTGGGTGTAGTCTTAGGTGACGTAACCTTTTCTGTTTCTGTTTCTCCATTTGTAAAATGAGGATAATATTGTATGTGTACATCTGTAGATAGGTGTATAATACATGTGTACCTCACGTATATATGTGAAATAGAGCATATATGTTGTTTTTAGAATCAAATGAACTCATCCACAGAAAGCTGTTAGCATAAGGTCTAGCATATGACACGATAGGTGGTATAGGGAGATATGCTAAGCATTCATATAGGTATTTTTTTTTTTTAAGATTTTATTTATTTATTTGATAGAGATCACAAGTAGGCAGAGAGGCAGAGAGAGAGAGGAGGAAGCAGGCTGTCCGCAGAGCAGAGAGCCCGATGCGGGGCTCGATCCCACGACCCTGGGATCATGACCCGAGCCGAAGGCAGCGGCCTTAACCCGCTGAGCCACCCAGGCGCCCCCATATAGGTATTTTTATACACATTGTTTCATCTCATTCTTACAACAAGATTCACTGAGGAATAAACTGAGTTACTTGCCTAAGGTCAACACAGCAAGTAAGTATCAGCAGGAGAGCCCAGGTTTCAGCCACATCTGACTCCACAGCCTGGCTTCTGAATGAGAGCTTACCTGCGGCGGTACCTCCTATCTGTGGGCCACTTCTTACTGTTTGAAGCCAAAGAAGGGAGCCTAATGAACAGTTTTTCCTAGAATCTCTTAGCCAGTTTTAGCTTCATTTCCCACCCTCCAGGGGTGGTAGATGCTTCCAAAGAAGGTTACTTAGTCCGTTGGAGACCAAATATGGCAGCGGTAATATTGGGACTGTCCAAGAGGCTTTTGCCATAGGGGTCCCCCTCTAGTGTCTTGCCTCAAAGGAGAGAGTCATTTTTGGTCACATGAATACAAGACCAGAGCAGTGGTGAGTTCTGTTTTTGTATGGGAGCAGTCAAGGCTCGTCCAGCTTCAAGTGATAGAAACACAACTCCAACTGTCCTTAGCCCAAAAGGAATTTATTGGTCCATATAACTGAAGAGTTTGAGGTGAGGAGGCTTCATGCTAGCTTGATTTGATCCAGATCTTCAAATGTGAACAAGGCTCCCTTTTTGTCCCCTTACCTCTTGACTCTGCTTTCATCTGTGTTAGCTTCGTTCTGAGACAGGCTCTCACTGTGGGGTAGCAGAAGTGGCAGCCAGTAACATCAGGAGATGTTGCATAATCTGAGCAACTCTAATGGAAAACTTATTCTCCCCAGTAGTTCCAGCAGGAATCCGGTAAGGACTTTTCTTGGCCAGCAGATTTTCTATGTCTACTCCTGGAGCCAAGGAAGACAGTTAATTTTCCAAAGGTACCAGAAGATGGGAATGGCTGTTTGGCAAGCAGATCCACCAGAATCCATCACAGTAAAGTGCCTTGCAGTAGTCGGTGCTGATGCCTCTTTCCTGGTCATCATACCAACGCAGCCCTTCCCTTCTCATTGCTGCCAAGCACCCAGGACAGGAGGTAGCTGGGGACCTCTGGCCCTTCAGTGGAAGAAGGTCATACAGTCCTCTCCAGTCACTATCCACACCAAACACCCAGCATCCTTCTCCTATCCTAAAAGTGACTGTTGCTCTAAACTCCCTAGTGTTTACTGAGGATTGTCAGAGCCATGGCTGGGCATTAGATTCTCTCTGCCAGTCATGTTCCCGAGCAGCTGGGTGGCTTGAGAGGAAAGGATAGTTAGCAGACTTTTGGTCTTTTCCCAGTTTGTGTCCATCTGTTCCAAGGACTACAGGCCACAGGCTTTGTTTGTTTCTTACATAGTGGTTCGTTTTTGCTATTTTAATATGTATTTGTTTCCAATATTTAAAAATAGCGGAATTTTATTTAAAAATCCTGATTTCTGGTTCCTCTTTAAAAAACAAACAAGGGGCGCCTGGGTGGCTCAGTTGGTTGAGCAACTGCCTTCAGCTCAGGTCATGATCCCGGAGTCCTGGGATCGAGTCCCACATCGGGCTCCCAGCTCCATGGGGAGTCTCCTTCTCCCTATGACCTCCCCTCTCATGCTGTCTCACTCTGTCTCTCCCTCTCAAATAAATAAATAAAAATAAAAAACAAACAAAAAACTGAAAGAAAAAAAAAAAAACAAAACTACTCAACCAACAATACTGGGCCCACGTTCCCCCATGGCAGCAGTTGGTTAGAGCTAAAATAAATGACTTCTCCCTTTAGACAGGGTGAGTGCTTTCTACTCACTGTAGTCCTCACCAGCGTGCTTCATTCAAAACCTGGCCTTACTATTAAGTGTCATGTTTGAGACCCTGCCCTATCCCACAGCTTTACTTATTTGGGGGAAGAAGCTGGTCAGCAGCTTATTTGAGGGGCACAGTGATGTTGCTTAGGAAAGTAACAACCCAGTAAAAGTTTATGGGAAAGAGAGTGCACATCTTTGGTCTTGTTCGTGGATTTGGTCATCTTTTTGCCGTAAATGCTGTTGGCATATCAAACGTCTCGTCACAAATGTTCCCTCTGAAATAGTAACATGTCCTTCTATCCTATGAGTTGCCACCCAGTGAAGGAATCCCTCCCACTCCCAAGGGATGTTCATCTAGCCTCCACTTGACCACTTCCAGCAGCCAAGGAGCTTATTACCTCCTCGCATGGCAGCCAGTTCCTTTCTTGGACAGATATATTATTTTAAAATTCTTCCTTATGTTGAGGCAGCTGCTGTCTCCTTGGGGCTGAAAGCCACAAAATGCTGGAGCTGGGAAGGGAAACTGACTATTTCAGGCATGTGAACTACCACTCATCCATCCTGCATCCAGGGCAAACATTGATAATCAATCACAGTGTTCTTTCTTACTGAACCGGAAAGTAGAATGCAACCATAAAATTTTTTCAAATAAAATTCTTTAAAAATTACAAAAGTAATATGTGTTTACTTGCAACTAGTGAAATGCTACAAAGTTATATGAAGAAAGTTAGTAATTCCTTCTTCTCTCCAAGGTAACCAATGTGAACAGCCCAGGGTGTGTTCTTGTACACATTTCTTTATATACATACATATATAGATACTGTAAGATATGTAAGCGTTTTCGGATGGCTTTTTATCTTCTTTATATAAAAATGCAATTGTATGTATTACTGTGGAGCTTATGATCATCCCTGCAGGTTGGTCGTTAAAGATCAAACACTATATATAGTTCTGTTGTGTTTTTTGTATTCTGCTATCAGGATCAAGCATGTTTTTAAAAGCTACACAGTATCCCATCATGTGAGGTGTGTCCCCAGTTTATTAATCTTTGCCCTTTGATGGCTATTCCTGTTGCTTCATTTCTTCGGGATCCTTCTCACCACAGTGCTCCAAGCAGCCACTACCAGTCATTTGGAGTTAGCCTGTGAGGTAAAACCCATTTGTCGTGTCTGATCCAGTCTGGCTCCTTACACATTGCAGGGAAGAGAAGCAGACTAGTTTAAAGATCAAAGTGAATCAGTGTCTGGGGCAAGACTAGAACTGAATTTTCTTGATTCTCTACATTTCCCATGTCACCCCTGACTTCCAGCCATTTTCCCTGGTTCTCCTCTGGAGTAAAAGAACAAATCTAATTCCTCTTCTGTGTGCTACCCCTTCAGATATTCGAAGTCAGTTATATCCTTCTTTCTGAGTCTTTTCTTCCCCTGGAGAAATTTCCCCAGTGCTTTCAAATTTTTCTCTTGGGACAAGGTTTCTAAATCTATTTACCATCCTGTGGGCCATTCCTTCTATCATCTTCTCGCCCTGAGGCTGTAGAAATCTCAAGTGTGGCTTCCATGCTTACCGCCTTTATTCATTCTTTCAACAAATACATATTGAGCACCATCTATGTGCCAGTCACTGTTCTGGGCACTGGGTGACCCTATAGCTTGCTTTTTGGTGGAAAGAGAAACAACAAAAATAAGATGATGATACCTGAGGGTGTCAAATTATATAGAAGAAATAGTACTAATATGACAGTTTCCTTAGATTGGATGATCAGGGAAGCTCTCTCTCAGGAAGTAACATTGAGCTGAAACCTGATTGACAAGTAAGGGCCTGCCATAAGTAGGTCTGGAGGAAGAGAATTCCAGTGAATAAGAAATCTTGGTACAAGATGAGGCTCGAGAGGCCACAGGAGTTTTGCAGGGCCCTGTAGGCCAAGATACGTTCAGGTTTAGTTTAAGTTTCATTTAAGTGCAGTGGGAAGTCATTGGAGGATTTAAGCCAGGAGGCAATGATTGATTTCCTTTTAAAAAATATTTCTGGGGGCGCCTGGGTGGCTCAGTAGGTTAAAGCCTCTGCCTTCGGCTCAGGTCATGATTCCAGGGTCCTAGGATCGAGTCCCACATGGGGCTCTCTGCTCAGCAGGGAGCCTGCTTCCTCCTCCTCCTCTCTCTCTCTTTGCCTGCCTCTCTGCCTACTTGTGATCTCTGTCAAATAAATAAATAAAATCTTAAAAAAAAAAAAAAGATTTCTGGGGGCACCTGGCTGGCTCAGTCAGAAGAGTACAAATCTCAATCTTGAGGTCATGAGTTCAAGCCCCACATTGAGTGTAGAGATAAATAAAAGGATATCTGGGAGATCTATTTAACTTGGAACACGTTTCATTTTCCCCTTTCAGCTTTTCCTTATATCCAAACAGACTGACATCTGGGCCAGTTTGCTCTGTTCAGGTGTCCCACAGAGGATTTGCCAGGTGAATCACAGCCATCTTCAGATGGACCTTACAGCCCTCTTCAGCAGGAGCATGGAAGTTCAGGGAGATGGCAGTAGCTCCCTAAGATCTGAGCCCAGTAGGTTCAGTGGGTCTTTGTGTGGAGTTCAGTCCTTTGGCAGCCAGAAGGAGATGGAGCCAAATGTGGTTTGGGAATAGAGCCAAGGCACTGGTTGCAGGAGAGACAGGGAAATGTGAGTGGAGACCTGGAGCTCAAGACACTTAGAAAAAGGCTTCAGAGTAGTGTCCAGAAATCAGTCGACTGAAGAATAGGCCTGTTGTCTGCTGTGTAGCTGCTAACACAGCTGCTGTGTAGTTTCTGTCTAAGAGAGGAATTTGGACACTTTCTTGCTTGGGAGTTTTTTACCTTGGATGTGACCCCTCTCAGGTTGGCATCCTCTGTGCTCTTAGGAGTCTGGATGACAGTCTGGAATCTTTGGGAACCAAGGGGACTTACCAACCCAGAGGACTTGGGTCAGGAGTAACCTCCAGGGGAATGAAGAAGAGGTCTGGGGGAGACTCACCTCAGAGCAGAGATGAGTGAGATCTTAGAGATCAGAGGTGCACCTTTCTCAGAGTGGCAGAGCTGGGTTGAAGGAGGTGAGATCCCCCAGCCTGTTGGAAATCTTTGAAAAAGACTTTGTCCGTCCCTGTTCCCATGGACACTGAGGCAGTTACTGATCAGTTAGCTATCTGCATACTCGAGATCTCCACTGGGATCACCACTCACATCATCCACTCACATCTTCGCTTTGTGAGGCTTAGATTGAAATAATATAAATTGCATGTAGTCCTCTTAGCAGGTGAGCTGTCAGTCTTTCCCACTCTCAGAAGAGGTGGCCAGAGACCAGCAAGGTCAAGGCATGTGCTGGGGGTCATGTGTCACCTGGGACCAGGTCTCCATTAATTCAGATCTTTCCCTATAGTGTGCAGCCTCTTGTATTTCCCATTTCTGAAAAATCCTACCAACTTAACTCTGCTTCCTTTGGTCTTATGACAGCCAGGCTTGCTGGGCAACATCTCCTTAGTCTCTCTGAATCCCAATCAAGCTTTTTCTCTGAATCTGTAGATTGGAAGGAAAATTGGTTTCTTATCTGGTAATTGGCTTCCATCTTTCTCCCCGGGGGCTCAGCAGAGCAGATGCCCTGAGAGAGGAAGGCATGAAGCCTCCTTACCCCCCTCAGCCAGCACTGACCACGCCAGTTCAGCCCTTTCATTCTGTCTGACCCCCTTACTTCCTTTTCTAGGAGCCTGGAGAGGTGTGGCTGGACCAAGACCTCCCCCGATGTGAGCAGGTTTCCTCCTCCCCCCACTGCCCGTTGCCACCACGCCAGGGAACGTCCTCAAGCCCTGGCCCTCAGGGGAGAGGTAACAGGAGCCCCGAGCCGAGACCATGTGACGGCGCTGGCCCTCGCCACCGCCGTCCCCCCCACCCTGGCCCCAGGCCCGGCACCATGATGTTCCGAGACCAGGTGGGCATCCTCGCTGGCTGGTTCAAGGGCTGGAATGAGTGTGAGCAGACGGTAGCCCTGCTGTCACTTCTGAAGCGGGTCACTCGCACCCAGGCCCGCTTCCTGCAGCTCTGCCTGGAGCACTCGCTAGCGGACTGCAATGACATCCACCTGCTGGAGTCGGAGGCCAACAGTGCTGGTGAGTCTCCACCCCTAGAGACAAGCACAGTAGAAGGGAGACCTGGAACAAGAGCTGATGTCAGAGGGCCGAGGAGGCCCACCCCCACAATGGTGCTGAGAAATGTGGGTTCTGAGCTTCTTGGTGGGTGGAGAGTCCCTGACCTCTCAAGTCATCATCATAGGTGTCTCGGGGCTGTTGTTGCCAGATGTACTGAGATGTGGGGGTTCCTGGGGAGGACAGTGCAAACTGGAAACATCCCATAGCAGAGGAAGAGTAACATAAGTGGCCTGTCTAGGTGACAGAGGAAGAGACTAAAGTCATTACTGTGAAGGGGGTTGGAAGCTGAGCAAATAATTCATTTCTCAAGCTTCAGGATGCAGATCTAGGAGGGAATTTTAGAATTCTTCCAAAATTTACTAGCCATCTTAAACTTTTCTTTACTCCCAAAGGTAAGTTGGACTTAAGGCATAAACAGCTTCAAGAGAGTTTTGAGTTTAGATATGGTCCATATCAGTTCCCTCAGCACTCAGTAGAGAGATACTCTGTATCCCATGAGGTTGGCATTGGGATGGCTGAGCCAGGTGTCTGTAGAACTGTCTGTCCCAAGACCCCCAGTTGTAGACAAAAGTCAGGCCAGAGAACCCTTTCAGGGGACACTCCTGAAGCCATTCTGGCCTCTAGGCCTCCACAGGGCTGGTTGGAGAGCTGTTGACCTCAGCGATGGGTGAGAGAGAGATGGAGGCCAGAGAAGAGGGCAAGTCGTGCTACCTGAAAGCTAACTGGGGACTGGGGAGGGCACCTAAGGTTCCATGTCAGTTCCCACTTCTTCCCCATGATAATAGTTCATGTCAAGCCCTTAAAACAAGCCAAGTACTGCCTTGTATACTAACTTTGAAAGCAGTCGTCTTTGGTGGCTCTAGAGTCAGACCATCTGGGTTAAATCCCAGTTCTGTCATTTGCGATATAACGAAGTAACTTAATCTTTCTGAGCCTTGGTTTCTTCATCTTTAAAATCAAGACAATAACTGTGCTTACCTTCCAGGGTAGTTGTGAACTCCGAGAACAGTATCTGGCATGTAGTAAACGCTTAATAATGTAAATGGTTTTTATTGTCAGTAACTCATGTAGTCCTCACAACAACCCCATGAAATAGGTACTGTTATTATCCTCATTTTAAAGTGAGGAAATCCACAGTGGACTTGCTAAGATTGGGACTGGGGAGCCACAGAGTTGCCTGGTTTCCCTCATCTCCCCAGGCCTTGGTAACAGTCACCTTTATTTTTCTGAAATTTTGTGTGCCAAGTCACAGAAGCACCATGGTTATAGGGTGAGGAGGCTCCTAGGCCTGGAGTCATACTGGCTTAAATCCAGTATGAGTGAGAGCAAGAACCTAGCAAGGCTGCAGCAGGCTCAGAGCTCAATCCCTCCCACCTCCCTACCAGGGAAGGCTCCTCTCTGCTCTGTAGCAGGAGTTCTTGGTTGCAGTATGGCTCTGCCCCCAGAGGAGGGCTCCTTTGGGGCAGGCCATTTTCTTTTGTAGCTTTGGCACACATCCCTCCCACCCCATCCTGACCAGGCAGTTCCATGAGCACTGGATGCCAAACTTGTCTATATATCAGAACCACCTCTGGTGTTTATTCTGTTTTCTTATTAGAGTATGTTTAATTTCTGTGTTTTCAAAACTTGTAAAATCAAACCATATGAAAGGTAAAAAGTGAGGTCTCCTCCCTTCCATATTTCCACATTCCCAGTTGGTATATGTTTTGTGAGATATTCTGTGCATATATGAATAACGTTCATACTCTCCCTTCAGCTTGTTCATTGTTTTGATCATTTTAATACATAGAGTGGAACACTGTGCATATTAACTAATTTCGTTTAACAGTATAACTTGAAGATTTCATATTCCAGTTATATGTATATATATTTTTTTCATTATTGATGGCTGCATAATAGCAAGAATACATAGAATAGGTAAATTTATGGAGCCCTACCTGGGTATCAAGCAATACTTTACCTTTATTATTCATTTAACCCTCACAACAGTTCTGTATAGTAGGTCTTACTGTTCCCTGATTTTATAGATGAGGAGACTAAGGTCTGGAGAGGTTTAGTGACTTGCCCTGGGTCACACAACTGGTCAGAGGTGGAACTGGAATTTGACTTTAGACCTCTTGGCTCTTGACCTCTAGGCTTTACCATATGGTATGTTTGGTCTTGCTCTTACGGTGTTGTAATGAGTACCCTTTAAGCATCTCTAGGATAAATTCCTAGAATTCTGTGGAGCTGCTAGTTTGAAGTAATGTGCATTTAAAATATTCCCTAGGGGGATGCCTGGGTGGCTCAGTTGGTTAAGCGGCTGCCTTCGGCTCAGGTCATGATCCCAGCGTCCTGGGATCGAGTCCCGCATCGGGCTCCTTGCTCGGCAGGGAGCCTGCTTCACCCTTCTGCCTCTGCCTGCCTCTCTGTCTGCCTGTGCTTGCTCTCACTCTCTCTCTCTCTGATAAATAAAAATTAAAAAAAAAAAAATCTTTAAAAAAAAAATTCCCTAGGGGCACCTGGGTGGCTTAGTTGGTTAAGCCTTCAACTCTTGATTTCGACCCAGGTCATGATCTCAGGGTCGTGGGATTGAACCCCAGGTCAGGCTCCACGCTCAGTGTGGAGTCTGCTTGTCCCCTCTGCTCCTCCCCCTGCTTGTGTGCTCACTTGCTCTCTGTCAAATAAATAAATAAAATCTTTTAAAAATTAATAAATAAGTTAAATATTCCCTCTTACCACATTGCCTTGAAAGACTTGGTACACTTTATACCAAGAACCGAGACCCCTCCCAGATGGTTTGCACTGGGATTGGGGGTGGGGGTAATGGGCTGAGAACTGATGAGGAGTGAATTCACTGGTGAATGAAAACAGGAATCTAGGTCTTCAGCCACAGTCTCATGTCAGATGGTGAGAGTATAACAAGCGGGTACTTGGATAGAAAGGTAGGGAAAACTTTGAATGAGAAAAGAGAAGGAGGGCTATGGTGTATATCAGAGTTGGCAGGCAGCCTGCCAGGATTAGAGCAGAGCATGACCAGAGAGAGAAGTGATCACAGAGGTAAATTCTGTAGACCCTTGTGTGCCTCTCTCTTAATAGACATGATGGCTCCAAGACTAAGGAGGCTTGTGTCTCCTCTCTTGGCCCACCCTCAAGTAGAACACCCACCTTGCCGTATATATGAGGGAAGGAACTACTTCCTGGGCCCAGAGACCTGCCGTGTGGGAGGAACTGTGCACCCTCTGCCTTTTTCTCTCCCGGTGTTCATTATGGCCTTCCCATTCCCTCTGTTTCCCAAACTTGCCTCATCATCCATCTCACCTGGTGAAGGGTTGTGACTGTTAAAATCCAGCTCCTTCACACCAACCCAGACCCACCAAATCAGAATCCTGAAGGTATGGGCCTTGGAGCACATACCCAGGTTCTGCTGACCAGGCAGTCTTGAGAAACGATGCCCTATTGGATGAATCATTTGTCATGGGACTTGAGAATAGGAATCAGGACATCCAGGAGTTCTAGTTCCATCTCTGCCACTAACAACTCTCGTTCATTGGACCAGCTCCACCCTTCATGAGCCCGAGGAACTATATCTGAACCGTAAGAGGGTTCTAGATACTGTCCAAGTGTTGGGCTCTGAGTAACTCATCAAAGAAGGTACAGCCGCAGCCAGGCATATTACGTTCTTTGTTTGGGAGCCCAGCACATTTTTCTAAAAGAACAGTTCTTAATATTTTAGGAGATGGACTTTTCAGAGACTCTCTTCCCTGCCCCCAACCACCACCACCAAGATGCACACTTACCCCGCAGATCAAATCATGAATTCAGTTGGTACACCAATCCCCAGGGAAGAGCTGTCTTTTACAGAGTCTGAAACTCTTCAGCTTTTTAGGTCCCTTCAGACCTGAGTGGCTGAACAGTGAGGCACGTCCTCTGCCATTTTGGGGTTTGTACTCTGTGTCCCAGCCACCCAACCCTGCCCCTTCTTTAAGTTCTCCCAAGGAGGCTCTGGGTTCAGGTTTGGGTTTGGGGCAGAGCTACCAGAAAGGGCAGGGAGTACAGAGAGCTCGATCTAGGCAAGTGGGTCCCAACCATGGCTTCATGTCAGAATCACTCAAGGACTTTGTAAAAATAATCTGACAGGGCACCTGGGTGGCTCAGTCATTAAGCATCTGCCTTCAGCTCAGTTCATGATCCCAGGGTCCTAGGACCGCATCAGATTCCCTGCTTGCAAGCCTGCTTCTCCCTCTCCCTCTGCCTTCTGTTCCCCTGGTGTGCACGCTCTCTCTTCTCTGTCAAATAAAATCTTTAAAAAGTAATAATAATAATCTGAGGCCTGGGTCCTATCCCCAGCAAGTCTGATATTTTTTAAGCTCCTTAGTTGGCTCTTGTGTCATCTGGTAGAGAACCTCTTGTCTTGATACTGGTGCTGATTCCAGGTGGGCCCAGGAAGGTAGTGAGGGTATGCAGCCTGCTGGGAGTGAGGAGTTGGGGCTGTGGAAGGGGGATCTAGTCTGGGCTGTTGCTTCCTCTCAAGCAGCTGAGAGGGTTTAGGGAAGTCCCCCAGCCCAGGCAGCCAGTGTTGGTTTCACGGAAGCAGAATCTGAAACAATACCCAGGAAAAGAAAAGCAGTAGTACCCTAAGGGTCTCTGGAACAGGAAAGGAGAGAGGCTCCAGCTTTCCCCCTGCTATCATCCCTGTTCCTTTTCCCAGTGCTGTCTTCCCTGCCTGTTTGGAGCTGTAACAGTAATCCTGGCCCTCTCTTTACCCCTGATGCTGACTTGGACCAAAAGGGTAGAGCCAGGGAAACTGAAATCCCCTTCCCTCCCTGGTCCTTCAGCTTCCTGGGCCACATTTCCTGCATTTACTTTCCTCCTCCTCTTCTGTGAGTCAGAGTCCCTGTATCCAGCAGGTTTAAACTCCTCCCTCTCTGGCTCACTGAATCTGGGTGGGGAAACTGAGGTCAGGAGGGGGCTGAGGCAGAATGAGTCACCAGAGCTCAGCTCTCATGCCTCCACCCTCCCCTTTCAAGCTCTACTGACACAGTTCATCAAACAAAAATGTGAACCCCCTGGCCCTCCCCCATGTTTGTGCGAGCTGGGGTGAGGTAGAGTAGGGCGTGTTTGTAGCTGAACCCCAGCCCCTGTGACAAGTGCCTGAGGCTGCCAGGATTGTTGCAACAGCCCAGCACATAAAAATGGATTTGCTTTTATGGCAGTCTCCAAGATATATTTGGCTCCTACGGTTTGCCAGGACCCAGGGTCATGACCTACTTAGCTCTGATCACCTGGCCAAGGAGGGTACTCATGCACAGTCTCTCTGGTCCTCTCCATGCTTGCAGAATCCAGGTTTGCTGCTTGGAGAGAAGCAGTCATTGGCATCATGGCATTCCCCAGCCCCCTCCCCCACCCGCCCACCTCCAGAATTTCATCACTGCTTATTGTGCCTCTAGCTCAGAGGAGCCAGAGACATGTCTGTTTTTGGTAAATAACTATGAAATTCCCCACCCCTGTCAGGAATCTTAAGGGGGAGTCCCAGATGTGCCCTCCTATGTTAATTGTTCCCCACAGCCCCAAAACAGCGTGGGCTCTCAATCTTCAACCAGGAGCAATGACAATAATAGTTAAAATCCATGGAGTACTTAACACACGTCAGGTGCTTTGCACGATTGTCTCATTGAATCTTTACAACAACCCTGTGACATAGGGTTTTTAACTGCTGCTGCTGTACAGAAGAGGAGACCAGCCTCAGAGAAGTTAAAGGACTGGCCCACAATTATCATGACCTGGGTCTTAGAAGCAGAGGGAGATTTGGAATCCAGGCAGGTTCGCCATTGAACCTGTGCTCTTATTCAGTATATCTGCTGGGACATGAGACAGGGTGATGTGAGGTCAGGGGTCCTCGAGAAGCACATGACCTACACATAGACCCCACTACCTTCCAGGAGGCCATCTGGGTTCAGTTGTGCAGGTATTCATTAGGCTCCTGCTGTGCCTCAGCTCTGAGCCAGACTACTCTGATCAGAGCAGGAAACGAAGTTTCATCCCTACCCGTCATCTGCAGCCCCAGCTGGGCTCACCCCAAGGGGCCTGAGGCTGCGCAAATTCCTTGGACCCGGTCCAGTGCTCACTGATGCTTCCCAGTCATGGGAGGCCCACCCTCCCCACCACACCGCTGCACAGATACATGAACACACATTTCCCCAGGGTCAGCCTCCAGTCATCCAAAACCTCTCTCTCCTTTCTCCGTAGTAGAACAAGGTCCTTCATTGAGCCCAACCCTTGGGGCTGTTCTGTCATGTCCCCTGGCAGTACCAGAGGAGAAGCTGTGTCCCATAGCCCTGGGGTCCTGGCAGTATTCTGGGGTGGGGGAGGGACTAGACAAGGCTTCTCTCTGTCCCAGATGCCTCTGGTTACCCTGTAAGGCCTAAACAGCAGGGATTGAGAACATCAGGGTAGGGCTGGAAGGGTAGGCTGACTGCTGGAGAAGGGAGAAAAACACCAATCACTCAGTCACATACTGAGTGCTTACTGCGGGTAGACTCCTGTCAGGTGCTTTACATGCATTATCTCCCTAAATCCTCTCAGTGGCCCTGTTAATTCCCCCTTTCCAGAGGAGGAAGCACATTGGCCAGGCAACTGTATAACACAGCTAGGATATAAGTCTTTGACTTTCTGTCCCTAATCTTCATCACTGTATTTCTTCTTCCTTCTCATCAAGAGCAAAAGATTCAAGGATTATTAAGTCAGAGAAATGGGGTGCCAGGGTATTTGTTCCTATGTGATCAAGTGCCAGATGGAGGAGGTAGAAGGGTAGGAAAGGTGAAGGCTTCCTGAAATCAGGCCTGCCCCACCTTGGAAACATCCTTAGATGTTAGAGATGACCTAAGAATCAGCCTTGTAGTCATGGGGTGCTGGTTCAAGAGAAGACAGAGGAGATGAGTTTTTCTAGCCTTGAGTGGTAAGTCACGCATCAGATCTAGAAAGCCAGGGACGACGAAGGGGTGGAGAACAAGAGACTTGGCATTGGAGAACTAGTACAGTGTTATGGGTAAAAGTTCCTCCCAGTTCTAGAAGCTGACAGACCTGGGTTCAGATCATGGTTCTGTCACTGAAATCTAGTCCTCATCTATAATGTGGAGATGTTAAAGGAGGGTTGAGGTGAGGTTCTTAGAATAGTGTCTGGCATATAGTAAATGCTCAGTAAGTGCTATCCATTATTACTGTTACTGTGTAGTATTACTGTTCTGTTTTGGCCAGTACTATGGGCATAGCAGGAATTGATAACTCTGCTTAAATGTATGAGTCCCTGGGGTTCTCTAGGAAGCTTAGAGCAGAGATTCCCAGGCCAAGAGAATGAGTAGTTATATGGCCAGGAGTTGAGAGTTGTGTGTTTCATTTTTGCAGAGCTACAGATTTAAGCAGAATTAGAAATATTTTTTTTTTCTTCTAAAGATTTTATTTGAGAGAGAGCAAGAGCACGAGCAGAAGGGAGACTCAGAGGCAGAGACAGAGGAAGAGGGAGAAGCAGACCCCCTCTCCACCGCCCGGCTGAGCAGGGAACCCGCCGTGGGGCTCCATCCCAGGACCCTGAGATCATGACCTGAGCCGAAGGCAGACACAATGACTGAGCCACCTGGACACCCCCAGAATTAGAAATCTAAGTGAATTCCTAAACCATAGATTTCCACACAGTTCATTAAGAGAAAGAGAGGTGAGAGGCTCAGTGGGTTAATAAGCCTCTGCCTTCAGCTCGGGTCATGTTCCCAGGGTCCGGGGATCGAGCCCCACATCAGGCTTTCTGCTCAGCAGAGAGCCTGCTTCCCTTCCTCTCTCTGCCTGCCTCTCTGCCTACCTGTGATCTCTCTCTGTCAAATAAATAAATAAAATCTTAAAAAAAAGAGAGGGACGCCTGGGTGGCTCAGTTTGTTAAGCGGCTGCCCAGGTAGGAATGATTCTGACCCCCACTTGAGAGAGAAAGAAAAGCTCAGTGAAGTTCTACATTTGCCCAGAGTAACATGGTCAGTAACTGGGATAGGAAGGAGCCATATCTCTGCCTGTTCTTTTTCATCACTCACCCCTCTAGGGTCCTATCTCTGTCAGGTTAGACCCAGTTCCTTCACACCTTCCCAGGACCTTACCAATAACCCAGTAGGTTATCTCTCAAAACGCCCGTGCTAGGTATTTGCAAATCATCACTGTGGCTACAGGTCTGAGCTCAGTTGCCCAAGAGGAAGGACATAGTTGGCCCAGTCCTTGATCGTTATCTCTTTTCTCAAGTATTCGTTGGTATTCTTTGTCCCTTTCCTTTGCCCTGTCAGCATTTTCTCCTATCCTCTACTCCACTAGAGAGTTAAAGTTAAGGCAGGGGTAACAAGGTCTTCACGGAGGACAGACCTATAACAAACAGTTCCTTCCCAAGACCTCCTTTATGTGGCCAGGCAGTGGTGTTATTCCTAGGGAGTCCCCTTCTGGGTCAAGAGGGGAAGCATGGCTCATCTCCACAGACAGACTTCGGCTGTCACACTGTGGGATGGGAAAACGATGCCACCAGATCACTGTGGCATGAAGCAGCCAGGCACGCTTCCTGGAAGAGGGCAGGTTTAGGCAGTCCAGAATTTGGGCACCTGGGTGGCTCAGTTGGTTAGGTATCTACCTTCGGCTCATGTCATGATCCTGGAGTCCCGAGATCGAGCCCTGCATTGTGAGCTCCTGGTCAGGAACATGACACCTTGCTGTACTTTTAGGAAGAGAAATCCATCTTGGTGAATGGGACCGATTGGAGGGGAAAATCTGGAGGCAAAGAGACCAGTTAAAAAAAACAGCAAAGGGGCACCTGGGTGGCTCAGTGGGTTAAAGCCTCTGCCTTCAGCTCGGGTCATGATCCCAGGGTCCTAGGATCAAGCCCCGCATGGGGCTCTCTGCTCAGCAGGGAGCCTGCTTCCCTTCCTCTCTGCCTGCCTCTCTGCCTACTTGTGATCTCTCTCTGTCAAATAAATAAATAAAATCTTTAAAAAAAAAAAAAGAAAAAACAGCAAGCCGGGGTGCCTGGGTGGCTCAGGTGGTTAAGCATCTGCCTCCTGCTCAGGTCATGATCCCAGAGTCCTGGGATCGAGCCCCACGTCAGGCTCCCTGCTCCTTCTCTCTCTCTCTCAAATAAATAAATAAATCTTTAAGATATAAATAAACAGCAAGCATTTAGTAAATGCATTCTTTCTATGTGCCTGGCCATTTCCATTTTTTATTAGCTCAGTAGATCTCAGAACAGCATTGTGAACTGAGTACTGTAATTATCTCAAAACTTTTCAGTGAGGGAATCACTGCTCAATGAGGTTCAAGGTGACTTTCCCAGAGTCTAGCTAGTAAGTTGGAGAGTCTAGACTGTCTGATTCCAGAGCCCAAACTGTTAATCATCATATTCCAATGTCATTCCCCTATTAGGAAGGAGGCTCTTTTGCTGGGGGAAAGGGGGTGTGGGTAGAGGCCATGAATATAATGAACAGGGATACAGGAAGAAGGGCAGGCCTGGGGACAGCAGGAGGAGCTCAGATTCCAGAGTAGCAAGTTTGGCTGATGGGGAGCCACAGCAGGTATTGGAGAGTAGGAGTGATGGAACCAGGAAAAATTACTCTGGCAAGAGGTTGAGCGCATTGGGTCTTATCAATATGAAGGACAGGGGCGCCTGGGTGGCTCAGTGGGTTAAAGCCTCTGCCTTCAGCTCAGGTCATGATCCCAGGGTCCTGGGATTGAGCCCCAAGTCGGGCTCTCTGCTCAGCAGGGAGCCTGCTTCCTCCTCTCTCTCTGCCTGCCTCTCTGCCTACTTGTGATCTCTGCCTTTCAAAAAAAAAAAAAAAAAAATATATATATATATATATATATATGAAGGACAAACTCAGGGATCATGAAGGGGGAAGGGAGAGGAGATTGGAGCTGAGGGAGCAGACTGTAGGTAGCACTCCTGGATTTATAGAGTCCGCCACCCTGTCTTTCCTGACATTCCCTTTTGTCCCCTCTGCAGCCATCGTCAGCCAGTGGCAGCAGGAGTCCAAAGAGAAGGTGGTATCCCTCCTGCTGTCCCACCTGCCCCTACTTCAGCCAGGCAACACGGAGGCCAAGTCGGAGTACATGAGGCTGCTGCAGAAAGTGCTGGCCTACTCAATTGAGAGCAATGCCTTCATTGAGGAGAGCCGCCAGCTGCTCTCTTATGCCCTTATCCACCCGGCCACCACACTGGAGGACCGCAATGCACTGGCCCTCTGGCTGAGCCACCTGGAAGAACGGCTGGCTAGCGGCTTCCGCACCCGGCCTGAGCCCACCTACCACTCACGCCAAGGCTCAGATGAGTGGGGGAGCCCTGCAGAGCTGGGCCCTGGGGAGGCAGGGCCAGGCTGGCAGGACAAGCCACCCCGGGAAAATGGACATGTGCCCTTCCACCCATCCAGTTCAGTGCCGCCAGCCATCAACAGTATTGGGAGCAACGCAAATGCAGGTGAGGGAGTGAGGGTCCCAGGAGGCCATGCCTACTTGAAAAAGGTCAAACTGGGCTCTTCACTCATTCTTTGGCCTTGAGCAAATCATGTAATCTCTCTGGACCTCAACTTTATGAGGCTGTGCAGAGCTTGTGAACTGCCATTCCAGGAGCTGTGTCTGACCTACAGACATGTCTTATTGAGCCCAAACTCAGTGAATCTTTGCTTTTGTCTTACTATGTTTTAAAATAAATTTGGTGACATAAGAAATTGGTAATTTTCCCCTAAAAATCTAGATTTCAGTTTCTCTTAAAAATTTTTTAAAAGTCCAGCAACTCAAGTCCTGTAATCCTGTAGCAACAATAAGATGACCGAATATTGTGTTCCCCCCACCTTAAGATCTTGCACATGTGCCCCAGTTGGCCTGTGCCCCTAACAACTTCTTTTGGGCATGTCTGATACCTGGCAGGCCTCTGAAAGCATTGAGTTACTGGATGTAATCTAAGGTCCCTTCCAACTTAGACATTGTGGATTTGTGTTTATGGCTTCAGCTAACAGCATTGTTTCTGAGAAATCTGTGTTTGTAAGCCTGTTTATGTAAGATGTAAGTCACACTGTAAGATATTAGTAATAGTAGGTAACATTGTTGAGTGTTGACTGTGTTGTACTGACAACATTACTGACATGATATCTCATTTAATCCTTGTCACAACTTTATCATCAGCCCCATTCTAGAAATGACTCTGAAACTCAAAGAAGTGAAGTCACATATTCAAGGTTATACACAGAACAAGTAGTAGAATGGTCCGAAGTTCAGACCCAGCAGTCTGACGCCAGAGTCTGCCCCTGGCGACTACTCTGTCCTCCAGCTAAGTGGTCTGGAAGGGCTGTGTTGGTAAGCACCCCAGAGGCTAGGGTGAGCAGGAGGAGCTGGTGAGTTTTTGAAATACTAGTTGAAATGAACAGGATAAGGGGAAAGTGGCATTTCCAAGGCGTTATATATTACCTGACTCCAGGTGTGAGAAGTTTCTAAGATTTAACCTCACCATGGCTGGTCCCTTTTGGCTGGCTGGTAGTGCTTAAAGCAAGCCAAGAGAGAGTGGCAGTGAAATGTCATCCATGCCAGTAGGTGAAGTGAACCTGGGTCTCCTGCTGGCACCTGGTACACGCCCTTGATGCTCTTAGCCTCTTTCTTCCCCCAGTTTCATATGGATGTCCTAGCTACTTGTCTCCCTCCCAGGTGCTGGTAAGGATCAGGGGAAATAGAGGGATAGGAAAGCATTTCTGGCACCTCTGGCAACACAGAGCGTGTTAGACCTTGTTTTATAGTCTCAGCATCAAGTTTCTGGGTCCAAATTGGGAAAATACATTAATAAAGATAATTCTAGCTCAGATTATTGAACATTTAGTCTTTTTCAAAAGGTGTTCTGAGAAATTTACACATATAAATTCTTGGGCTGAGTCACAAAAAAGTCACCTTCCCCAGGTAGTATAGCCAGAATTTAAATCCAGGCAGTCTGGCTCTACAGCTCATACTTGGAACTACTATGCTACTTTGCTTCCATGTAAAAGTGACCCTCCTATAGACACTCAGACCTCATTGAGGGGAGGGGTTACCCATGCGGGGTACCCATACATTTCTTCCTCCCCACAATGTCCCAATGGGGCACAGCAGCTATTAAAGGACTAACTAAGCTGGAACAATGTCAGATAGAGGGGTTGAACCAGGAGAGAGAAAGGAATTGGGCATTCCAGGTAGAGGACACAGCATGAAATGAAGACACAGGGGTGGCAAATTGGAGTATGCAGACATGTCTGGCTGGGATGGAGAGATGCAAGGATTTAAATGAGTAATAGCAGTAGCAAACATTCATGTTTACTGTGTGCCTATCCCTGTGCCAAGGACATTACTTGGAAATGGAGGCAGAGGGGGCAGATGAAGTGACTTTCCCAGGATCATAAAATTAATAGGTGGCAGAGCCAGAATTTAATGCAGGTCTGTCTTGACTCCCAGATCTCAAGTATATTAGGGCCACATTCTGGGGGGGCCTTGAAGGATAGGATGAAGCTTTTCAATTTCAAGCAGTTGCAGGAAACAGGAAACCATTAAAATATTTTTGAGTGGGGAGCAAGGATTGGCCTGTAAGGGCAAGCAGGGTGGGTTTGGGGTGCTGCCAAGGACAGACCAGGGTTTCTTGGAGAGAGTGTGAGGCCCTGGATCTCCAGCTGGCATTCCTGCTTTTATAGTTCTCATGCTGTGGCTGGCCTCCACCCCAGTGCCTGGCCAAGCAGGGCTCCTCAGGAACTGCACAGTCATTCTAATCAAGATAATTTCCTGCCTCCTTCTTCACTGAGAAAGGAAGAGAAGGAAGCCATGGGCACCAAGACAGGCAAAAGGAAAAAAAACCTATACCGAGTCCCATAGGGCCCAAAGGTGCCATTTTCTGGGAATCCAGACCCTTGGGAGAAGCCATGAAAAGAGGACCCCAGAGGTCACAGGCAGAGGTGGAGGCTGGCCTGAGGGTATGGATCAGTGCACTGCCCTGTCTTTCAGGTGATTTCCTGGCTAGGAGCATAGACTGTCACAGATGTAGGAAGGTGGTCTGGAGCCTATACCAGACTGGTTGTTCTTCCTGGGTTGAGTTTCAGTAGAGCACTGGCAGGAATCCCAGCCTTTCCATCAGAAACAAGGCTAGGATTTTTCTGTAGCTGCCTCCCAACTCCCTCTGGCAACTGGGGCAAAGTACTTCTGTTCTCTGAGCATTGATGTTCTCACCTACCCAGAGTGAGGCTTTCTGGCTTTGTGTCCTTGTCTTTTTATTTGACTTTGGGTACTTTTGAATTCCCTGTGTCAAGCTCAGATGGACCCTTAGGAAGGACCATGGGTGCCCTCCTTTCAGCTTTTATGAAACCGAGGGCTCTTGTGTATCACGCCCTGCACCTGATCCTGGCGATGCGGAAATGATTAAGCGGGGTTGTTCTTCCTGCAACTGCCTGAAATTGACTACCTTCAAGGCCTCTCAGAATGTGGCCCTAATACACATGAGCCCAGAGTCCAGTGCAAGAGGGAGGCTGGTGACGGAGGCTACTGCTAGGCTTGAGGCAGTAACACAGGGCCCCCACGAGTGCAGAGGGAGAAGTCACAGAAGAGCTAACACTTGAGTGAGGAGTGAAGGTGAGGTGGCTGGCAGGAAAGGGTAAAGAGCAGTGAGTTAGGCAGAGGGAGAACTTACATGGAAAGGTCTGGAAGCTCGGAACCTGCACTCTCCTGAGGATGGTTAAAATCAATTAGGAACTCTTTTCATACCTCAGGAATGGGACAGATGGAGAATATGAAACACCTTGTGGAAGACAGCCTGGATTCACCCTGAGTTACTGGGCCTTATGGGTAGCTGATTTTAGCTCAGTACAGGAAAAATCTTTGGGAGGTGGTAAGGCCCAATGACAGGGATGTTGAAGAAGCAGTATATATGTTCCATTCATTCATTTGCTTTACAAATACTAACGAAGCAGCTCCTCTGGACCTCGCCCCACTATAATTACTGAGGCTGCAATGATCTTTAAGACAGGACAAGTCCCTGCTGTCACAGATCTTGTATTGTAGCAGGGGTGTACAGTTAATAAGTATGTAAACAAATAAGTAGGTGAAGTCACTCCGGGTTGTGGTAGGTGCTGTAAGGAAGACAAGAGTCATATGATAAGAGTAACCAAGATTGCTGGGGGGCAGCCACTCAGGGAAGGCCTTGGAAGAGATGATGTTTGCTGGAGATCAGACTTTAGGGAGCCAGCTGCTAAGATCAGGAAGACAAGAAGAAAGAGCAAGTGCAGAAGTCCTGAGGTTGGACAGCATGAGTGTTATAGGAACAAGTGAGGGTTGGTGGGGAAGCCAAAGCTAAAAAGGCTTGAACTAAAGAGTGAGCTGGTGGAGGTAAGAGGTCAGAGATAAGCAGGGCCCAGGTCCCACAGGGCCTTGTAGGTATGTGGAAAAGTTTGGATTTTACCCTCAGTGCGAAGAAAAGTCATAGGTGGGATTTAAAGCAGGGACTAACTTGGTCAGATTTGCATTTTTAGAAGAATCACCGTGGCTTCTGTGAGGTTAATGGGCTGTAGGAGGCAAGAATGAAGGGAAGAAACCAGTAAAGAGGCTGTAGCAGTAATTC
Source organism: Taxidea taxus jeffersonii (assembly GCA_003697995.1). Lineage (NCBI taxonomy): Eukaryota > Metazoa > Chordata > Mammalia > Carnivora > Mustelidae > Taxidea > Taxidea taxus. The sequence goes on from ML103141.1 coordinate 46,951, forward strand.
CAACAAGGGGCACCAATTACAGACCAGGGTGCTGGAAGAGAAAGTAGGAAGATTGAGAGATGTGGCTGAGAGTTTGCCGACGGGTTAGGTATGGGAATGAGGGAACAAGCAGTATCTTGTAGGTGGTTCCCCTCAGACCCCAGGGTCCCTTCCCGTTGTTGGATTCTGGGGCTGAGCCGCTGTCCCTGGCACTAGCTAGGGGGCATGATCTCCTGTGGTCAGATCTCCAAACCTGACCTCTTGCCTCTCCCCCTCTGGCCAGGTCTCCCCTGCCAAATTCACCCCAGCCCGCTGAAGCGCTCCATGTCGCTCATCCCCACGAGCCCCCAGGCCCCTGGTGAGTGGCCGAGTCCGGAGGAGCTTGGGGCCCGGGCTGCTTTCACCACGCCCGACCACGCACCCCTCTCACCCCAGAGCAGCGTGGCCTCCTCTGGCAGTGAGCAGACGGAGGAGCAGGGCTCCAGCCGGAACACTTTCCAGGAGGACGGCAGTGGCATGAAAGGTATGACGGGGAGGGTAGCACTAGGACCCTCTGAAGAGAAGCTTCTGCATAGCTTAGAGAACAGAAGGAAGCCGTGGTAGCTTCCACCTTCCTGTCCCGTCACCCTCTACCCTACCCTAGCCAGGGACAGGTCTGAGGAAAGGAGTGAGTCCCTGCCCTTAGGGCTCAAGATTGAGCAGAAAGATCCCTCTAGGCCTTGGTCTGATAGCAGAGAAACCCCTGCCTTCAGACACCCCAGCCTGACAAGGAAGCCAGGACAGAGTATTAGCTGTTGTTCCAGGGACACCAGTGAGGTCATCCTAGTATGACCAGTGAGGTCCTACCCAATCAGGCAGAGCAGAAGGATCAGATGTACCAGGGAAGACCACCTAGAATGGTGTGACTGGGTAGGAGAGGAAGTGGCTTATGGGGCCATCTGGGTGGCTCCATTGGTTAAGTGTCTGCCATCAGCTCAGGTCATGATCCCAGAGTCCTGGGATTGAGTCCCACGTTGGCTCCCTGCTGAGCAGAGAGCCTGCTTCTCCCTCTCCTTCTGCCTGCCACTCCCCCTGCTTGTGCTCTCTCTCTGTCAAATAAATAAATAAAATCTTAATTTAAAAAAAAAAAAGTGGCTTATGGACCTTTGGCTTTCCCCTACTCCTGGTTTTCTGCAGTTTCTGGTGTTACCCCTGGTTCTGTTGTATACACATATTCCCTCTTCCCCCCACTTCACCTCTGGAGAAGGTGGTTGATGCTGGGGCCTCAGAGTCCCACCAAGGTTGGAACATTAAAAACTGCAGAAAACTGCTTCCTCCCCACAACCCTTCCTCTGCCAGTCATAAGGGCCAGATTCCTGACCTTTTGCTGTCCTTTTCCACAGATGTGCCCTCATGGCTAAAAAGCCTCCGCTTGCACAAGTACGCGGCCCTCTTCTCACAGATGAGCTACGAGGAGATGATGACACTGACTGAGCAGCATCTGGAGTCTCAGGTGAAGCCAGTGGGACCATCGGGAGGTTGAGGTGGGGGGGCGGGCCACACCATTTTGACGTTACCCTTGCGGCCCAAGCCTCTGGTATCTCTTCAGGCCTTGGGGGCACCCCAGATACCTTAGCCTCACATTTCCAGCTTCCTATCTCCTTCTGCCTCTACCACAGAATGTGACCAAAGGTGCCCGCCACAAGATAGCGCTGAGCATCCAGAAGCTACGCGAGAGGCAGAGTGTCCTCAAGTCCCTGGAGAAGGTGAGGATCTGGTATCCCCATCTCCAAGTCCAGCTAACTGCGTGGTGGCTCTCGGTGGCCTCTCCTGGGGGCTTCCCCAGCCCTCGGGTCTGACCTCCAGAGGCCCCAGCCCTAGGGAGGCCAGGAGCAAGTCAAGATCACAGGGTTCATGGGCCTGTGGCTGAGAGGCTCCCCTCTCTTTCTGTCTTGGTCTGTGTCTCCAGACTTTGTCTCTGTTAATTCAATCCCTGCTCCTTTCACTTTTCCATTCCTAACTAGTGTTCCTAATGGAGCAGAATGTCTCCGAGTGTGCATGATCTCTTTCCATTTGATTATTTCTCGCTCACTCCTCTTCCATATCTGCCTTGATTTGCATTCCTTTTCCCCTTCCCTGCCACTTGCTTTCTGGTTCCATCCTTGGTGGGACCCTGAGGCCCAGCATCAGACCACCTTCTCCTGACCCCCTTGGAATTCCACTTTGAAGTGGGGAAGAGGGATTACATCATACAAGTGTGTACATATCTGTGTATATACGTGAGCTTGTATTGTCCTTATTAGCTTTCTCTAAGGGCTAGGACTCAGGGTTCCACCAGCGCTCTCCCAGCTCTGTGTGACCCCGCTTGTATAGTCGTTCTGTGTAGCTTTGGGGGTCAGCATGTGACCCTGGATGTTGTCCTTTCTACTCAGGATGTGCTGGAAGGCGGGAATCTGCGCAACGCTCTGCAGGAGCTGCAGCAGATAATCATCACCCCCATCAAGGCCTACAGCGTCCTCCAGGCCACTGTGGCTGCTGCCGCTGCCGCCACCCCTACTGCCAAGGATGGGAGCCGGGGGGAGCCACCACTGCCAGGTGCTGAGCCTCCCCTGGCTCACCCCGGCACAGACAAGGGCACTGAGGCCAAGGACCCTCCAGCTGCAGAGAGCTACCCCCCTCCACCAGCTCCGGCTCCCACTGATGGCAGTGAGCCAGCCCCGGCTCCCGTTGCCGACGGAGACATCCCCAGCCAGTTTACACGGGTGATGGGCAAAGGTGAGACCATACAAGGCCCAGCGAGAAGTTCTGGGACAGGGAGCCAATTGAACCCAGTCATCAGGGATCAAATCCAAGTTAAATGATGAGAGCAGAGCTTTTTAAAGTACCCTAGTGACTGTATCAGAGAGTGGCTGAGACTGAGAGTAGCAAGGCCCCACCCTCAGGTATGTCTAGGTTGGTGGTAGGAGACAACCTTTATTTACCCACACAGTGTCTCCAGCCTGAGCAAAAGGTGGAATGGTGTGTCAGTGGAAATTGTGTGTAGTATGAGACAAATCCATTGGCTCTTTCACGGGGTACTAAAGTCCACAGGATGGGGATGGTGTAACTCATAGGGGGCATTCCTAAGGCAGCATGGCGTAGCCGACTTTACAATTGGATCCATATCCTTGTAGCTGTTTGACCTGGGCCAAGTGATTCCACCTCTCTGAGCTACTGTGGTGGGTTTATATATGTTCATGATAACCAGGTACCGTGCTTCGCTCATAGCTAGAACTCATCCAGCCTGAGTGTCCTCTTCCAATTTTTGTGCTGGCCAGGAGGGCTAAGGGAGCTAGAGCATGGCACAGGACATACTGAGGCTAACTTCCCCCCCTTTCCGTTGTCCCTCAGTGTGCACCCAGCTGCTGGTGTCCCGACCGGACGAGGAGAACATCACCAGTTACCTCCAGCTTATTGAAAAGTGCCTGACTCATGAGGTGAGGCCTTCTCTAGGGTCCCAAGAAGGGAAAGGCGTCCCCCATCACTCTCAGTATCCGTATTCCTGATGTGGCCCTCAGGGCCCTGCCCAGCTGGCACCCACCCAGCATCTGCAGCCCTCATCTCACCGGTGTTGGCTCTGGTGGCTGCCATGAGCTCTCCTTCTCAGAGCCTTATTTACATGTTCCTTCTCTGGGGAGTGAGATTTCCCTCCCTTCTGCTGGTCCCTCAGCACTTAGTTCAAACGAGTACACCTGAGGGATGCCTTCACTGGCCCCTCCTAGCTGATGAGGCTTCTCCCTCGCAGTGCTCGTCACAGGTCAGATGGCCTGCGTGTCTTCTGCCCAGCTGAACCGTGAGCTCTGTGTGCGCAGGTTACCTCTGCCTCCCAGTACTGCCTGGCACAGAACAGGCAGGCAGTAAATAATTTGAGTGAGTGAATGGAAGGCAGATCTGAAAGCACACCCTCCCCGCTTCATGCTCCCAATTCCAGGCGTTCACGGAGACGCAGAAGAAACGGCTGCTGTCCTGGAAACAGCAAGTGCTGAAGCTCCTCCGGACCTTCCCGCGCAAAGCCGCTCTAGAGATGCAGAGCTACCGGCAGCAGAAAGGGTGAGCGGGCTGCCAGGGTGTGGGGGCCTTGCTTCCCGAGGCCCCTGGTGGTGGACAGGTGCTCAGTGGGCTGATTACGTTCTGGACTGGGAATTGGTTGTTCTCATTCAGTCACTGGGTGACCTTCCACAAGTCACCCCGTGAAGACTTTACCAGAAAAATAATCGGTGTTCTCAGCACTAGAACAGGGTGCTGCGCTGGCAGAAGCAACACCTACCCTTTGTTCTCCCCTGTGTGCAGGGTGCTGTGAAGTCCCTTTTCTCCCCTATTTCTCCTCTATCCTACTAAATACCGCATTTGAGAATTCAGGTTAGGAGAACTGCTATAAGTAGATGTGAGGAAACCTTTATCCGCTCCCATCTCCATCCTGGGGGTACCTTGGGACAAGAGAAGAGTGTGTGATGCAAGGACTTGGGCAGGGAATCCTTGTTCAGAGCAGGTCTGTGTTCTGTCCTTTCCATGGGGATTCTGGTGGGGGAGGTGAGGAAGGGGCAGACAGAGGGTCCCCGACCACCTCAACTGACACCATGCCTTCTGCTCTCTCACAGCTGGGCATTCGGCTCCAACTCACTTCCCATAGCTGGCTCTGTGGGGATGGGGGTGGCCCGGCGGACCCAGCGGCAGTTCCCCATGCCTCCCCGGGCCCTCCCACCCGGCAGGATGGGCCTTCTGAGCCCTTCAGGCATCGGGGGCATCTCCCCACGACATGCCCTCACTAGCCCCAGCCTTGGGGGCCAGGGCCGACAGGTGAGCCAGTGGGAAGCGGAGGGCCTGGTGCTTCTGGGATTGGGGTGGTTGTGCCTGGGCTGTGCATGTCCATGTGTTTGCACCTGGGCCCGGCTCAGAGGGAAGAGGCTTCTTTGTCAGCTCTACCGAGCCTGTGCTTAGACCTCAGCCTCAGCCTCTTCCCACTCAGCTCACCACTTTTTTTCCCATTGCCTGTGCAGAACCTGTGGTTTGCCAACCCTGGAGGCAGCAACAGCATGCCCAGCCAGAGCCGCAGCTCTGTGCAGCGCACCCACTCCCTCCCGGTCCATTCATCACCCCAGGCCATTCTCATGTTCCCTCCAGGTAAGCTGCCCCCACCCTTGGGGCTCTGCCTCAGCAATACCCTTAGGTGGCCCTTCTCTCAATCCCATTCCCTCTACCCTCTCCTCCTACCTCCCACCACTCTGCACCCATCTTCCCGCATCCTGAGTTTTGTTGTACCTCCCTCCCGCACTTCAGTTTTCTTTCTCAGATCCTACCTGCTTTCTCTGTCTTCTCTCTCCCCTACTCCCAGCCTTACCTCTCCATACCTCTCCCTCCCCGTGTTCACAATCTTAGTGTCCCTGTTGGTCTCCATCACCATCTCCTTAGAGGATCATTAAATACTCAGTTTGGAGGGGTGGAGGGGTTGAGACCATCAGAGCATCGAGGTTTCTATGGAGGGGAGTCCTGCGTATCCGTCCCCTGGGATTCTTACAGGCAGGAACCAGCAAACTTCAGTTTGTAGATCAGGTTCCACACTAAAGGGTCTGTGAGGTGAGATGGCTGTTTTCCCTCTGCTCACAGACCAGTCTGGAGATGAGAGATCAGAATGAGGGTGAAGTGGGCAAAAGGGAGGTTAGAGAAATGCTAGCTCTGCCTTGGCCATCGAGTAGGGGAATCCCCTGCCCTGGGCCAGGCCTGCTGCTGGTCACTCAGGCTATAAAGGCAGAGAAGGCTGGTCTGGAAGAGGTGAGGAAGGGGGCGATGGGGTACCTGACTGGCTCAGTAGAGCATGCAGCTCCTGTCTCAGGCTTATGAGTTCAACCCCTGTGGTCGAGGTAGAATTTTACTTTAAAAAAAATTTTTTTTTTAAAGATTTGCAGGGGCGCCTGGGTGGCTCAGTGGGTTAAAGCCTCTGCCTTTGGCTCAGGTCATGATCCCAAGGTCCTGGGATCAAGCCCTGAATTGGGTCTCTGCTCCACAGGAAGCCTGCTTCCCCCTCTGTCTCTACCTGCCTCTCTGCCTACTTGTGATCTCTGTCAAATAAATAAATAAAATCTTAAAAAAAAAAAAAAAAAAAGATTTGCAGGTGATCCTAAGCTCTTCATGACATAAATGCCAGTCAGTGGGTTACTTCACTTATGAGATTATGTGAGCCTGTGAGAGGCAGAGGCCCCGTCCACTGTGTTCATCCTAATGTGGTAGGCATCTGTTTACATCAGTTGCAGATGCAGGTGACTGGACGGATGAACTGCACGAGCAAAAAATTGGAGCAGTTCTTTTTACCTGCGTGCTGCGTGCTGGACTATGGATCCAGTGGCTTTCCATGCCGTCAAATCAGATCCTCCCAGCTGCATACATGAGGGTGCTGGTTTATTCCCATCATATCAGTCATGAATCTGAGACTCAGGTCACTTGCCCAAAGTCAAAAAAAATACTGGGTAAGAAGAGACAGTTAGGTGTCCCGACACAGCCTTAGCTCCGAGTTCATTGGGGATGTGATGACTGGAGAGGCTGGAGGTGGGAGCAGCGTCTTCTGAAATAAGGTAGAAAGCTCAGGCTTTCTCCCCATAGCAGTGAGGAGCCAAGGAAGGGGTTTTAAGCAGTGTGGGGTGGGGTCAGGTCTGCTCAGGGAGGTGGGCTGTTTCTGAGACACTGGAACAAGAGGCCCTTTAGAGATGGTTTGAGGACAAGCCCCATGGCTGCTGTCCTGATTTGCCCCATCTGTCTGTTGGGCCTACCCAGATGACATCCTGCCCAATGGAGCAAGTCCAAGTAGGGATGGGAATTGTTCTAATTAAGCTTCTGCACCCAAGTACAGAGCAGGTCATCAGGGCTGGGGCTGCCCAGTGCCTGGGGCTGATGGCTAGACTGCACCGAAGGCAACATGCAGTGTGTGCCCTCCAGGACCACACTGGAGCAGCTTCCCATCACTCCCTCAGCCTGCTGGTCAGGCTTTCTGTTCATTGCTAAGCCTCTGCCCTTGCCGTTGTTGCCTCTGCCTGCTCTGTGATACACCCAGGCCTGTCTGTGTCCTTCATCCCTGCCTGGTCATACTTCCCATCAGAGCGTGTTCCACGTCTTACATACAGTTTCTCTGTCTTTTGCCCCTCTCTCCCTTCCTCCTTTTCCTCTTATCTCTCTCAGCCCCTCCCTCATACCAGCCCCTGCAGTCCTTTGTCTCCCAGGTTCTGCCTTCCGCAGTCAGTTCAGCCCTCACCTCAGTTCTCTCTCCCCACAGACTGCCCGGTCCCTGGGCCTGACCTGGAGATCAATCCCACTCTGGAGTCTCTGTGTCTGAGCATGACAGAACACGCCTTGGGTGGTGAGCATTTCCTCTTTCCCTGACCCAGCTCCCACCTACCCAGCAGCGTCTCCGCCTCTGAACTGAGCAACTCAGAGCATCCTGAGGGGTCCCTAGGGGAGGCCAGCCTCCAGGGAGGGCCTGACTGGGATGACAGGCTACCCGAGCACCTTTTCTTGGGCCTCCCACCAGTTCCTGATCTTCCTCCCTTCCTCCCTTTCTCACCACAGATGGGACAGACAAAACCTCCACCATCTGACGGGACCCACAGCCCAGCGCACCCATAGGCTCCCTGGGCGGCGGGCGGGGGCCAACCCCCAACGGGCTTCTCTGCGACAGCGAGAGGGTGGGCTGGCTCAGCTATACATTCTAGTATTTTTCTACTTTCTCACCCTTTTAACTTTTGTTTAACATTGGCACGCGCCTTGCTCACTCCCAGGCCCGTCGAGGGATCTCTGCTGAGGTTCAGGGAGGCAGGGGGCAGCCAGGATAAAGGAGGCAGGGACTGGCCAGCCTGACTGCCCCTCCTTCCCTCCCTCATCCCCTACCTGGCCCCGTTCCACCCCTGCCTCTTCCAGACTGCCGGCCACCTGCCCCTCCTAAGGGAGCAGCTTACCCCTATCTTGTGGGGCCTGCTTAGAACCATCTGACGTTTGGGGAGAAAGAAGCGGGGTTGATAACCTGCTCTCCTGGATGTTATTTGAGAGGAGCTAAGGAGAAGCTGGTGGTTGAGAGGATCTCCTCTCTCTCTCTCCTTGCCACCTTTTTCTCCTTCCCCATTCCCATCACCCCCAAGGACAGGAGCCACCCTCCTTTCACTCACCTCCTTTTGCCCTGTTTATCAGAGGTTCTCTACAATTAATTTCTTAGGCCTATTTAAGATGCATATTTATATAGTTCTTAACGGTTTTTCTCTCTGATCATTCCCTCTCATTTTTAGAATCCCCAGGCCTCTCTCTCAGCCAAGAAAGTGGCAGGGGGAGCCTGAATTTTACGAGGGGAGGGGGCAGAGCCCCTTCCTCCAGACCCCCTAGTCCTTCCCCCACTTTCCCCCCAGTCCTGGCTCCCCAGATGCAGAGGTTGAAGGCCAGGAGCCAGGGCAGCCAGTGAGGTCAGGAAGTCTGTTGCCTTAACATCCCCTTCCCGCAACCAACACACACCTTTGTCCGCTCCCAGGTCTGGTAGCTGAAAGACTTGGGGTAAGGAATAAGGGAAAGGGGACTGTTTGGTTTTTGGTTTCTTTCCCCACCCCTCTTTTCTTTCATCCTTCCCCACCCTCCATTCTGTCATGACCTCACTTAAATGGAACACTATATCATAACCCAGAGATTTGTCCCAGCCGTGGAGTCATACAGACCCTCTGGTCTCTGTTCCTGCTGAGGGGTTGTGCTGGGACCCAGGTGGAGGGAGGGGACTTGGGGGTTCAGGCTGTGGGGAAGCCAGGGTCCCCTATTCCAACCCCCTCTTCCCACTCAACCCACCCCACCCCCCACTGGGACATTCTCAAGCTTTTCACACCGAAAAGGAAAAAAAATGTTATTTTTAGATACATTTTATGAATAACTTTTGTTATGAATATGGCTGGTAACCATTGTGTATGTTATTAAAGATACAAAATGTTGGGAAAAAACAAAAAACCAAAAAAAAAAAAATTTTAAAACCACCGCCCTCCCTGCACTCTCAGCCCATTCCCCAGACCTTCTTGCTTCTGCCCTCCTGGTCTGGACCTCCCTTAGCTCTGAGCCCAGGGAAGGGGAGGAAGCCAGGGGGTGGGGTGGCCCTGGGGATCTGTTAAGGTCCCCACCTCCTCTCCCAGTGCCGGGCTGGGTGGGGTGTCAGGTTTATTTATGTACCTCTTGCACACTCATCAACCTATGCAAGTCCCCCACCCCGGCCCCTCCATGTTTCTGTGCCTTTGCTCATTCCCCTCAAGCTCCCAGGGCTTCTCCAGTCCCCCTCTCCCAATAGCCCCGGGAAGTGGGATGGACAGGGGCCACCTCGTTTGGAATCAGCAGGGTGTCCCTCTTACAGGACCCTCACCACCTCCCAGCCAGTCCTGTCTTCACTACCCATCAGTGTGAGCTGGCTCTGCCTGGCATTGGGAGGTGGTGAGGAACACCCCCCCCACACACACACAGTGGGAGGCAAGAACTGCCCCCCTCCCCCCACCTGACAGCAGAGTGTGCAGGACGCAGGCGGCCCCACTCTGATGGGCAGGACCCTGACCCTCTTCTGCCCCAGCCCCTCCCCAGCCCCCTCCCCCGCCACCATGATTTCACCCTCCCTCCTATCCCCAGCCCCACTGGCAGAATCAGCTTTGAGTAACTGTACAGTTTTTCTCGCTGTTGGAGAAGACTTACTTGTTGGAGTTTCACTTGTTTAATGGTCTGGGCTTATTTTGGAAAAAAAAAAAAAAACAAGAAACAAAAACAAAAAAAGGATTCTGACCTTTGTTATGCTGTACTATACTTCATGGAAAACCTAGTGGCCTTAAGCTGAGGCCACTGAGCTCCTGGGATGGGGGGAAGGAGAGGTATAAGCAGAATGAGACCATAGGGCTGGGAAAGGGCATAAAGGGAAAAAAGTTGGCTTTATTAACAGCAAGTCTTGGAGGAGAGGAGGGAAACGAACAAAGCAAAGGGCTCGCAAACAGACCACTCAAAAAGTGCCTTCCTGCGTATAATAATCGCATTATAATCATGTCTGCACCAACCCTGAAGGACCTGGGACTCAGTCACTGTCACTGTCGGCTTCACTGGAATCAGAAGCTGCAGCTTCACTGCCATCCTCCTGGGCAGAGTGCTCACTGCCACTGGGGAAGGGACTGGCACTGCGGCTCCGGCTCCGCTGGCCACCGCCATCACTACCGCTGTCCGAATCATTGTCACTGCCACGGGCCGGGCCTCTGTCCTCATCATCAGAATCCGCATCGTCTTCCGAGTCCGCATCACTGCCAAAGATCTCCTCTTTGTCCCGAGCGGCCCTGGCCTCGTCCTCACTGCTCTCATCCTCACCGCTTCCGCTCTTGTCACTCGCCTCCTCCCTGTCAGCCTCTTCACGTTCACTCTCGCTGCCTGAACGCTCATCCTCGCTGCCTTCCTTCTCACTGCTGCTGCCTTTCTCTCGTTCCTCATCTGTAAGGGAGCAGGGAGAAGTGAGACCCAGTTTCCCACCCTTCCAGAGCTCCTGGGGTTTGGCCTGTCCAGCTTTACCTGAGCCCCCAGCTTCTTTCTCTTCTGTCTCCATCTCTTCTTCTTCTTCTTCCTCGGGTTCGTGGTTCTCCAGCTGGGCCTTCCGTGCCTCCTAGAAGTAGTAGGGTTGAGGGGAAGGAGAGTGTCCTGTCAGGCTTCTGTCTCTCCTCACCCACCACCACCCTCTCCATGGGTGCCCTGGGCCAGTGATGCTTGTTACCTGGGCTTCTAATTCCTTCTCATTCATGTCCCGGTGTTTGACCACCAGCAGGGCATTGGTACCAGACTGAACCCCAGCCTTTGCCCGGCGTTTACTCAGGCGGACCCTGCAGTGGGCAAGTAGGTGGGGTGCGGTGTGTGGAAGATGCATTTAAAGACCCCAGTGGGGGATCCAGTCTGACTTGGTTCTTACTTCCTCACCAATGCTTTGTCCAGAACAAACCAGAATAAATGCGGGGTGAATGAAGGAGACTAAACTCAGATGTTGGATAAGGGAAAGGGAAGGATAATAGCTCCATGAGTTC
>RCUC01135900.1:0-29568 GCA_003697995.1 Taxidea taxus jeffersonii
GCCAGGCCCAGGGAGTGGAGGCCAGGGGCCAGGAGGCTGTGTGGGGTGACCCTATCTCCCATGCTACAGGACTCTACTGGCGCTGGGCTGCCATGTGGGCATGGCGGACGAGAAGGCGGAGGACAACCTGAAGAAGACCAAACTCCCCAAGACGTGAGTGTGGTGGCTCGGGTCCCATCTAGGGGGTAGCGTGGGAGGCTGGGGATGACGTGGTGAGGGTGGGGTGGTTGAGGGGGTCTTGTAGGGAGGCGTAGGTCAGAGATAAAGGGGCCATAGGTTAGGGTGAAAGTCATAGGATCAGGAGTCCAGGGTCAGGGCTGTGGAGTCAAGGGCGAGTGGCCTGGGGAGGTATCAGGATCGCAGATGTGGGAGTTCCAGAAGGAGAGTGGGTGTGAGTCAGGACCCAAGGTCAGGGTCTACCACAGAATCGGGGAAGATGAGGAAACAGTGGTAATATCTCCAAGTCAGAGATGGGGGGAGTCAGTGGAAAGAGGTGAGAAGTTGCTGGGAGTCCTAAGTAAGGGACCCTAAAATTGTAGGTGAGAGATCACAGCTCCTGGGGATAGAGGCCAGGGTTCAGAGGTCAAGGACTCCAAAGCCAGGAATTTGAAGTGATAGGGTTCAAGGTCAGAGGTAAGAAACCTCAGAGTTAGAGATGAGAGGAGGCCAGAGTTCTAGGGTTGAGGATCAGGCTCCCCAAATCACAACGCAGGGGTCAGAGAGGCCAGAGGTCAGTGTAGCGAAAGCCCTTGCCAGAGTCACAGGATTCCATGTTAAGAGGCCAAGTATCTCAGAGCTCATTCAGGGGGGGCGTGGAACCCTGATGTAAGAGATCGAGGGCCAGGCGTCCCCAAACTCAGAGCTCAGGATCACAGGAGCCTGGGAGCGAGGGTTGGAAATCAGACCCTACAGTGCAGAGCCCAGAGGTGGGGGTGAGGGGTCTGCTCTCACCGAGCTCTGCCGCACACACAGGTACATGATGAGCAATGGGTATAAGCCGGCGCCCCTAGACCTGAGCCATGTGCGGCTGACACCGGCACAGATGACGCTGGTAGACCGGCTGGCAGAGAATGGGCACAACGTGTGGGCACGGGACCGTGTGGCCCAGGGCTGGAGCTACAGTGCGGTGCAGGACATCCCGGCACGCCGCAACCCTCGCCTTGTGCCTTACCGCCTGCTGGACGAGGCCACCAAACGCAGCAACCGTGACAGCCTCTGCCAGGCCGTGCGCACGCTGCTGGGCTACGGCTACAACATTGAGCCACCTGACCAGGAGTCCAGTGAGTGCCGACCTCCGGGCCCCTGATGCTAACTCCTACCTTGATGCAGGCCCGGCTGGCTGGCCCCGGAGTTCTGACCCTACTCAGCCCCTGAATGGGCTGCATCTACAACACCGAGCCTTCTCCCCCCGCGACCCTGACCCTTACCCTGACCCCAACCCTGAACTCAATCTTAACCACTGACCTTGGTCATATGTGAGCCCTGCCAGGTCAGGAGCCCAGGGAGCACCAGCCCGGACCCCGGACTCCAATCCCGGACCCCCAGCTATGATGCCTAACCCCCCTGAACTCTGGACTGTGGCTATGCTATGGATCCACCCAACCAAGAACTCAGAACCTCTAACTCCGCCCTGTAACCTGACCCCTGACCTATCACGGACTTCCAATCCCAGCTGCCATCAGCTGCCCTAGCTGTGCTCCCCAGCCTTCACTTTCTCTCCCCCAACCCCAATTTCTATCCTCTCCCTGAGCCTGCTCTGAACCCTCGAATCTAAGCATCGACCCTAATCTTGACCCTTAACCCTAGACCATGATGGTGACTGACCCGACTTTCTGTCCTGTAAGCATCTCGTCTCTGAGGGTCTCACTGCTAACGAGATGGGGTGGGGGTGGAGGTCTCACTTAGGAGGTCCTAACCACCTCTTTGACTAGTCTGAGAGTCCCCAGGTCTCCTATAACTCCAAGGAATTATCCCTCTTCTCCCAATCCCGCAAGGCCCTTGACTTCTTTGGTGTCTCCCACCAACCTTTCAAGTGTCTTGGGATCCACTCCCCACCCAGCCGCTGACTCTGCCTGGCCCCACTTGTAGGTCAGGTGGAGAGCCAGTCTCGCTGGGACCGGGTGCGTATCTTCCGGGCAGAGAAATCCTATACGGTGCAGAGTGGACGCTGGTACTTTGAGTTTGAAGCGGTCACCACGGGTGAGATGCGAGTGGGCTGGGCGAGGCCTGACCTGCGGCCTGACGTGGAGCTGGGAGCTGATGAGCTGGCCTATGTCTTCAATGGGCACCGCGTGGGTACCTCCCTGGGCTCCATTCTGCCAGGCCCTGTGGTTCCCCCCACCCCAAAGCTCATACATCCGGTCCTGCTTCTGTCTGTGCCCCACTGTCCACTCATCCTTGCATCTGCCTTACTGCTCACTCATCCATTTGTCCATCCATCCATCCATCTGCCCATCCATCCCACCCTCCCTGTCTATGCATATGTCTTTTTTTTTTTTTTAAAGATTTTATTTATTTATTTGTCAGAGAGAGAGGGAGAGAGAGTGAACAAGTACAGGCAGACAGAGAGGCAGGCAGAGGCAGAGGGAGAAGCAGGCTCCCTGCCAAGCAAGGAGCCCGATGTGGGACTCGATCCCAGGACGCTGGGATCATGACCTGAGCCTAAGGCAGCTGCTTAACCAACTGAGCCACCCAGGCGTCCCGCATATGTCTTTTTTAAATGAAGATTTATCTAGTTAGTTATTTGAGAGAGAGAAAGCATGAGCAAGGGGAGGGACAGAGGGAGAAGCAGAGCAAAAGCAAACTCCCTGCTAAGCGGGGAGCCCAATGTGGGGCTTGATCCCAGGACCCTGAGATCATGACCTGAGCTGAAGGCAGATGCTTAACTGACTGAGCCACCCAGGTGTCCTTGTCCATGCATATATCTGTCCATAATCCGTCCCTCTATCCAGCCATCCTTCTGTTCACCCATTCCTCTACCCATAAATTCAACTATCCATCCTCCTACTCATCTGTCCAGAAAATCACTTGACCATCTGCATTTCCATCTGTTTATTCATTTACTTGTTAGTTCAGTCATTCACTTATTCAATTAGTGATTCTGTTTATTTATCGGATTCTTTAATGCATGAATCCATCAACTCATCCATTTATCCACCCATCCACCGGCCCATCCATCTACCTACCCACTCGTCTGTCTGTCCATACTTTCTTCCTTCCCTGTATCGACCCATGTAGCCTCAACTTCCACTCCGTGCTTCTAACCAGCCATACTCCCTGCTTCCTGTTCATCCATCCCCTTATCCATTGATCTATTCTGGGGGCATATGGGTCTATATGAGTCTGTAGAGGGGACATTGGCAGCCTTGTTTTTCCTCTCCATCCCTCTCACATGCTGCCGCCCCAGCTCCCCACTACCACTCCGGTGGCCTACATAACCCCAGCCCCAGGCATGGAAGCAGCAGAGAGCTCAGGTGGAGGAGATGGGATACAGAGATGGGTGGGAAGGGAGAACATGAAAGCCTGTCCCTTACATTCCAAGGATCATGGATACAAATGTGGGATACAATGGGGGCCCTGTGGGGGTGACTCCTCTTCTGTCCCCCATGCCCTGGACCTGATGCCTTGCCTATGTATCCTTACATGTCTCTCCTTGCTTCTGTGTGTCCATTTCTCTGCGTGTCTCTCCCATGTCGCGTCTTCCCCTTGCCTCCTCAGGGCCAGCGATGGCACTTGGGCAGTGAACCATTTGGGCGCCCGTGGCAGCCAGGTGATGTCGTGGGCTGCATGATCGACCTCACAGAGAACACCATTATCTTCACTCTCAATGGCGAGGTCCTCATGTCTGATTCAGGCTCTGAGACGGCCTTCCGGGAAATCGAGATTGGGGATGGTGAGCCCCTTTCTGGTTTTCCTTCCTCTCACCTGCCCCTATGCTGCATCCCTAGCCTCCCGCTTTTCCATCCCTTCCTTCCACTGGCCCTCCTCCCCTCCTGCCCCTGCCCTGCCCACCTTGTCCTCATCGCTGCCCCTCCGTCTCCTCCCACCAGGCTTCCTGCCTGTCTGCAGCTTGGGACCTGGCCAGGTGGGTCACCTGAACCTGGGCCAGGATGTGAGCTCCCTGCGGTTCTTCGCCATCTGTGGCCTCCAGGAAGGCTTTGAGCCATTCGCCATCAACATGCAGCGCCCAGTCACCACCTGGTTCAGCAAAAGCCTTCCCCAATTTCAGGCCGTGCCCCTCGAGCACCCTCACTATGAGGTGAGGATTGACCCCACTCAGTACCCTCTGATCTGCCTCCAAACCTCATTCTTCCCGTGGTTCTCTTCTCTAAGTCTCTCCTTTCCTCCCGTGTTACCCCACAAGCCATGTAGAAGGATGGCGGGCTCCCAGGGCTGCCTTGTGGGGTATAACTTCAGCAAAACACAACCTGTCTGACCTCCAGGTGCCTTGCCTAGTAAGTGGGGGAGGGGAAAAAAGAGGAGCTGGGTTGAGGGACCCCGATGGAAACTTCCAGTCCTTATAACCATCTCATCTTACAGCAGGGCTTAAAGAAATATAAATCTCTCTGTACATGTTGGCACCATCCTTAATAATTGCTATCTGTGTATACATTTTTTTTGTTTATTTGTTTTTACCAGCTTTTCGTTATTCTGAGTAACCTAGTTTTTAGGCTCTAGTGTCTTTTATCAAGGTTAAACTCAGCATCAGACTCTAACCATAAAGAGCTCACATAGACCAAAGTGACAGTCCTTTTCTCTATCTGGGAGGGACCTGAATCCCACATGGCTGAGCTTCAGTGGGTAGTTCAGAATCAGGCACACTTGGGTTGGCTTCTTGTTTGCTGTGTGGCCTTGGGCATGTCACTGTCTTCTCCTGAGCCTGTTTTCCCATCCATGGTATTGTTCAGATCTCCTCACATAACCCTTACCCCCCCACTTCTGAATAATTTGAATACGTTGGAGACATCATGCCTCTTTTAAAAAAATTTTTATGTAAGCTCTATGCCCAACATGGGGCTCAAACTCATGACTCCGAGATCAATAATCACATGCTCTACCAACTGAGCTGACCAAGTGTTCCCATCATGCCTCTTTATCCCTAAATATTTCAATGTGATTTCTTCAGAACAGGCTAGACTCTTACAGAACTGCAGTTATAAAAATCGGTCATGAAAATCAGGAAATTTAACAGTAATACATACTATTCCCTAATTCATAATCCATATTCGGATTTTATTAATTGTGGTGATAATGTGCCTTTTTATTTTTCTGGTCCAGGATCCAATCCAGGATGATATGTTGCATTTAGTTGTTATGTCTCTTTATTCTTTTTTTTTTTTAAGATTTTATTTATTTACTTGACAGACAGAGATCATAAGGAGGCAGAGAGAGAGAGGAGGAGGAAGCAGGCTCCCCGCTGAGCAGAGAGCCCGATTTGGGGCTTGATCCCAGGACCCTGAGATCATGACCTGAGCCAAAGGCAGAGGCTTAACCCACTGAGCCACCCAGACTCCCCATCTTTATTCTTTTTTTAAAAAAAGATTTTATTTATTTATTTGACAGAGATCACAAGTAGGCAGAGAGGCAGACAGAGAGAAAGGGGGAAGCAGGCTCCCTGCTGAGCAGAGAGCCCAATGCAGGGCTCTATCCCAGGACCCTGAGATCATGACCTGAGCTGAATGCAGAGGCTTTAACCCACTGAGCCACCCAGGCGCCCCTCTTTACTCTTTTAAAAAATTATTTATTTATTTATTTGCTTATTTGCTTATTTATTTATTTATTTGGCAGGGGGCATGAGCAAGTGGGGGCAGGAGCAGGAGCCCCACATGGGGCTCGATCTTACGACCCTGAGATCAGGACCTGAGCAGAAGCCAAGAGTCAGATGCTTAACCAACTAAGCTACCCAGGCGCCCTATGTCTCTCTATTCTTTAATATCGAATGTTCCTGAGTCTGTCCTGTCTTCCATGCCATTAACATTTTTGAAGAATACAGACCAATCAGTCATCTTGCAGATTACCTCTCATTTTGGTTTGTCGAATGTCTCCTTGTGAATAGGTACAGGTGACCCAATTTTGGCAGGGATACCAGAACGTTGTGTCCTGCTTGATGCAGGATATCAGGAGGCACATAGTGTCGTTAGGTCTTACTACGAATTACTTTAATTTTGACTGGTTAAGGTGGAGTCTGCCAGGGGAAGAGAAATAATATGTTTTTCTTTGTCATTAATCAGTAATTTGTGGCATTTTAAGACTAGGTGAGAATGGATGGGTTTTAAGCAGGGTCATGTCCAGCTTAGATCTGAGTTTTGGAAAGGTCCCCACCGAGAGTGGATTATAGGGGGTGACAGTGAAGGCAGCAAGACCAGAGGTGCCAGGGGCTGGAGAGGCTGATGGAGCAGACGTTGAACCTTCTAATTCCTGCTACTGCCAGATGTGTTCTCTACCCAGAGAACAGCAAGCTAGACAGCTGTGAGAACGAACAGACTAACCTACACACAACCGCGTAGATGAGTCGCACAGACACAGTGCCGGGGGAAAGCAGTCAGACACAAAATGGCACATCCCATGGGTTCCCGTTCGTAGGCAGTTCGAGAATAGGCAGAGCTGATCTGTGGTGTGTGAAATCAGGAGGGTGTTACTGACAAAGAACACCTCAGATGTTTGGTCACTCCACCCAGATCACACGACGGAGACGGTCAGTACACTATCGCCACGGAGCAGAGGGAAACTGGGTTTATGAGAGACGGGGGAGAGCAGAGAAGAAGACCCCGCAGACAGTCTGGGAACAGCAAATCTTGGCCACAGTTTTGGGGTCCATTCTTTGGCTGGCAGGGGGCACAGAGGTCTTGGCATTTGGTCTTTGAAGACGGGACAGGAAAGAAAGGGAGCCACTCCCAATGGTTACGGAGTCTCCAGAAAGCCTCTGAGAGTCCTCGGAGCACCCAGTCCCAGCACCTGTCCTCTGTCAGCTCCCACTGTTTAGTCCAGGTGGGGACATTTCCCTCCTCAAAATCCCTCACTGTCTTGGCGAGGGTGGTGACTAAATGGGCACGGGGTGGGGGGGCTCCTGGGTCCTGGGTCAAGTTCTCTTTCTCTCTCTGGGAACCAGGCATGCATGTGTGGTGGGGTTCCTCTAAAACCTCATCGCGTTGTGCGTTATGACCTGTACACTTTTCTGAATGTTATATTCCCATATACAGCAAGTTTGGCAAAAGCTCACCTGGGGGACCTTTATAAAACTCTGGCCCTTCTGGCCTGCTGTCCCTGAGAGTCTCCCCAGGAGACCAGGAGGGTAGGGCCTTTGTTCTGTTCTGTTCATGATTGGGTTCCCAGCTCTGGGGAATGGGGCCTGCCACCTAGTATGGTCTCGGGAAGTATTCTTGGAACGGATGGATGGGTGGATGACTTAGTCTGGAGGGAGGCCTGTTTGTTAGTAGGTTTGGAACATTCCCCCAAAGGATTCCAGAGTCTGGCCAGGGCTGCCACTGCACAAGGGGCCCAGACAGAGCTCAGCAGAGGGCTGAGCACACCCTACAGCCAAGCTGTGTGTCTGCCTGGGAGCCGGTGTGCTCAGAGGAGTGAGTCTTTGGCTAATTCTCACACAGGGGCGCCAAGGCCTCATGGTTGCTCTGTGTGGACTGGCTTTAGGACCAGTGGTCTAGCCTGCCTGCCTGGCTCAGATTCCTGCTCCCCCCTAGGTGGCCCGCGTGGACGGCACCGTGGACACACCGCCCTGCCTGCGCCTGAGCCACCGCACCTGGGGCTCCCAGAACAGTCTGGTGGAGATGCTCTTCCTCCGGCTTAGCCTTCCGGTCCAGTTCCACCAGCACTTCCGGTGCACCGCAGGGGCCACCCCCCTGGCGCCCCCCGGCCTGCAGCCCCCTGCTGAGGATGAGGCCCGGGCAGCGGAACCGGACCCGGACTATGAAAACCTGCGGCGCTCAGCGGGGCGCTGGGGCGAGGCTGAGGGGGGCAAAGAAGGAAATTCCAAGGAGGGGGCGCCCGGGGGCAATGGCCAGGCTGGGGTGGAGGCCCAGCCCGTCAGGGTGGAGAATGAGAAGGATGCTACCACAGAGAAGAACAAGAAGAGAGGGTGAGTCGAGAGTGGGGCTGGGATGGGGATCAGGAACCCCAATCAGGCACCCCACGTCAATAATGTGAGAAACCCCATTATGTCCTTCAATGGCCCCATATATGTTAAGTGGAATCAGAATACTGAGGGAGCCTGTCATGTCTCAAATGAACCCCATTATCTCCTGGGATGCTCTCATTTCCCAGAGAATATAAAATTGGGGTACCCCACTACATCTGTGGAGAACTTCACTATCCTTGGGGTACCTGGTAGGTCCCAAAGCGTTCCACCCAATCGACTTTATTATCCATGGGCACTAACATGGACAGACACTAAAGTGTCTTGGGAGAGTTGACTGTCCCCCAAGGTATCCCAGTGAACACCAGTTATCTTCTAAAGTGGGGTCATTTCTGTGTCTCAAATGTGCCCCCCCAAGAGCTAACTTCAAAGGAGACCCTCAAAAGGCATTACACCTAAAAAAAAAAAAAAGGCATTAAACCTGACTTGAAACTAAATGTGCTTTCCCCTACTATCACAGTGGTTTTCAATGGGATGTAGTTCTGTTTCTCTTGGTGGATGTGTGGAAATGGTGGCCGATTTTGGTCATCACAGTTTGTTTGGATGGTGGTGATGCTATTGGGGGACTCCAGGAATTCTACAGGCTTTTGGTGTGCAAGACAGTACCACACAATGAAAGACTGTCCTTTCCCAAGTGCCTTTAGCACCCATATGAGAAATGCTGACTTAGGGGGAAACCTGTATGCCCCAAAGAGAACCTCCCTGTCCCCAGAGGCACCTTTAAATTTGGGCATCTGCAAGCACAGAGCACAGCGTCTCCAGAACAGATTATGCTGACTCAGTTGGCAAGTTTATCCCTCTAAAGGCGGGGACTTGGGTATTAGAAATGGGATGTGGGGGGTCATGAATGCTGTGGTGGAGAGGGCTGGAGGGCTGGGCTTGAGAGCTGGTTCTTATAGTAGCCTCTCCTCCCCATCGCCAGGTTCTTATTCAAGGCCAAAAAGGCCGCCATGATGACCCAGCCACCAGCCACTCCCACTCTGCCCCGACTCCCTCGAGAGGTCGTGCCGGCTGACAACCGTGATGACCCTGAGATCATCCTCAATACCACCACGGTAGGAACCTGGGGCCCTCAACTTTCCCTCAGACCCCTCAGATTTCCAAATTTCATGCTGCAATCCCTAGTGACTGGGGACACCCAATACACACTGAAGACCACAAAATAGAGCACACACTCATCTAGTCCTTTGAACCCCTAAATCCATATAGCTAGGGGGCCTAAAAATTGCAAGAACACAATGAAGCTATAAGGCACTCTGGCAAAACTCCCAGGGATCCCAGAATTCAGAGAAAATACCAATATAGGCTTGGGACCTCAATATTTGGGTTCACCCATATAAACTCGATACCCCCAAATTTAATAGCTATTCTGGCATATTCTTGGGAACCAACATTCACAATTACCCCAGTAGAGTTTGGAGATTTCCCAAATCTGGAATGTTTTCTGAGAGAGATAGTCTTTTTTTTTTTTTTAAGATTTTATTTATTTATTTGACAGACAGAGATCACAAGTAGGCAGGGAGGCAGGCAGAGAGAGTGGGGGAAGCAGGCTCCCCATGGAGCAGAGAGCCTGATGTAGGGCTGGATCCCAGGGCTCTGGGATCATGACCTGAGCTGAAGGCAGAGGCTTAACCCACTGAGCCACCCAGGTGCCCCGAAAGATAGTCTTGTGGTTAGGATTACGGGCTACCTGGGTGCCAAGTGGGTAGGTCACTTCATCACTCTATGCCTTCTCCTTTATGGAAGCTTTATGGTTTTCCCATCGGTAAAATGGGGATACAAATGGTACCCATTTGATGGGGATTATGTTAAGTACATTTATGAACTGTTTGTTAACTATTATTTTTGATAACTTTGTAATTTGGAGAGGGACCCAAATTTGGGGGTATTGCAAATAGTGCTAGAGGATTCCTGAATCTAAAAACATATCAGTAGATACAGAAATAGAGGGACATAGGCCCAGGTGTATGTGTGTGTTTCAAATCCAGTAATTTCTTGCTGAACTCTCAGAGGACACTGTGAATCCAGAGAGACAAGGAAGCCCTGTGTCACCACCCTTCTGGACTGACCATTGGTCCCCCTTTGCCTCTCCAGTACTATTACTCTGTGAGGGTCTTCGCTGGCCAGGAGCCCAGCTGCGTGTGGGTAGGCTGGGTCACCCCCGACTACCATCAGCATGACATGAACTTCGAACTCAGCAAGGTCCGGGCAGTGACGGTGACCATGGGGGATGAACAAGGCAACGTCCACAGCAGGTGCTGGGGAGGGGTAGGGACTGTGGGAGGTGACCTGGATCTCCCCAGGCTAGCCCCAAGAGCTCCCCTCCCCCTCTTCTCCTCTTCTCTACCTGTTTACTTTCCTGCTCTGGGTTTTCCTCTTCATTTTCTATTTGGTCTTTTCCATTTCCTCTTCCTTCATCTCATGCTCCCCTTTCTACATTACCTCCTGTCTGTGTTCTGTCTTCCTGTTCCCCTTCCCTCTTTGCCTCCCAGAACCCCCCAGCCAACTTCTAAGAACTCTCGCTCTGAGGGGCCTGGGGTTTCGGCACTCGGGTCTGCAGGTGGTGGGGGTCCGGGGGTGGAGCTCTGAGGTCATGGTATTCTGGGAGTTTGGGGAAGAAAGTATCCTGGGTCCTGAGCACCTTGGCTGAGGAGCCATGCAGTGACCACTGCTTTTCCTCCAGCCTCAAGTGCAGCAACTGCTACATGGTGTGGGGCGGAGACTTCGTGAGCTCCGGGCAGCAGGGCCGGATCAGCCACACAGACCTTGTCATTGGCTGCCTGGTGGACTTGGCCACTGGTCTGATGACCTTCACCGCCAATGGCAAAGAGAGCAACACCTTTTTCCAGGTGAGCCCAGCCCTTAGCAACGTAGCAATAGTGTCCTCATGTCCCAGTATGCTGGGAAGACCCTCCCAGACCCCTCTGAGGACAGACCCCAGAGAAGGCCAGGCCTGGGAAGCCCCTGGGAGACCACCTGGCCAACAGTCCACTGAACTGATTCCCAGAATGGGGGACACAGAGCACTGCCTTGACCCTGGAGAGGGCTCCATAGTCCCTCTTGGGCCCACTGACACCAGGCGCCAACTTTTCACCCATCAGGGAACACCTTAAGATGAATCCTCAGGTGGGCTTTTCCTTCTCAACATTTTATTATGAGAGCTTTCAGATACACAACAAAATTAAAGGAATCATACAGTGAACACCATATACCCACTACCAAGAACCTCCCACCCACACTGGCTTTATCACACATGTATCCACTTATCTGTCCATTAATCCATCCAACTTGGATTTTATAAAAAAATTTATCTCAAATGGAGAATTTTATTTATTTATTTTAAATTTTATTTATTTATTTGACAGACAGAGATCACACAAGTAGGCAGAGAGGCAGGCAGAGAGGGGAGGGGAGAAGCAGGCTCCCTGCCGAGCAGAGAGCCTGATGCGGGACTTGATCCCAGGACGCTGGGATCATGACCTGAGCCGAAGGCAGCGGCTTAACCCACTGAGCCACCCAGGCATCCCTCAAATGGAAAATTTTAAAAATATGCAAAATTAGGATAGTGTACTGGCCCTCCATGTCCCCACTGCCCCACTCGTAGCTGACCTTGGGTCATCTTTACCCTTCACACCTACCTTCACGTCCACACCCACCAGGTGATTTGGAAGGAGACCCCAGATATCATATGGTTTCATCTCTTTTCAGTATACATATCTACAAAAGTAAGGATTCTTTTAAAAAGCATAACCACGGGACGCCTGGGTGGCTCAGTTGGTTAAGCAGCTGCCTTCGGCTCAGGTCATGATCCTAGTGTCCTGGGATCGAGTCCCACATCGGCCTCCTTGCTCGGCAGGGAGCCTGCTTCTCCCTCTCCCTCTGCCTCTGCCTGCCACTCTGTCTGCCTGTGCTTGCTCTCTCTCTCTCTCTAACAAATAAATAAATAAAATCTTAAAAAAAAAAAAAGCATAACCACTATACCATTTATATCTAAAGAAACCAAAAAACCCTAGTAATTCCTAACTGATCCAGTCCCTGTTCACGTTTCTCTGGTTGTCTCAAAAGTGTCTTTTTCCATTTGTTCATTTGAATTGGAATCCAAATAAAGTCATATATTTTGGTTAGTTGCTATGCCCCTCGAGTCTCTCATATGTAGTTTTCCCTTCCAGCTCTCTCTTCTTCTCTGAAATGTGTTTGTTAAAGAAACCAGGCTGTCTGTCCTGGAAAGCTTTGCTTCTCAAAGTGTGGTCCCCGGATCAGCAGGATCTGCATCGCCTGGGAGCTCGTTAGAGATGAGGACTCTCAGGCATCCCTCTAGACCTGCCCAATGAGAATCTGAAATTTAATTCATGTGTCTACCACCATCTGAAGAGCACTGGCCTGGCTTCCCAGTCTGCATCTGGCTGATGCGTCCCCATGGTGTTGTTCGATCATTTTCCTCTGTCCCCTGTATTTCCTGTCAACTGGCAGATGGGTCCACGGGTGTGGTTAGATGCAGGTTTGGCAAGGCTGCTTCACAGAGGATGGTGTTTGTGGTGATGGAGGCTGTGGTGATGGAACCCGGATATCAGAAGGGCTGGAGGGAAAGTGCAGTCAGAAGACCTTCCTGGGTTTTGATGAATGAGTCTTGGGAGCGAAACGGAAATGGTATTCCAGGTGGAGGGCATGAAAGGCACAACGACCCGGGAGATAACATTGCCCCTGGGGGAGCAAGAGGAGGCTGGCCCCATCTAGATCAGAGATGGTACAGCCCATGAGCAACCTCGGGGTCCCTGGGGCACTTTCAGTGCCTGAGTTTGGATCTGTAGACACCAGCAGCGTCAGGCTGGGTTAATTGACCCCAGAGTTCAGGATCCAGAGTCAACATCACCTCCAGTTCACCCTCTTCCTCACCCTGGCCTCTTCTCCCTTGCCAGGTGGAGCCCAATACGAAGCTGTTTCCTGCCGTCTTTGTCCTGCCCACCCACCAGAACGTCATCCAGTTTGAGTTGGGGAAGCAGAAGGTAAGAGTGCAGTGATGGGGCAGGCTGAGGCAGTAGGTACAGGAGTTCAGGCTGGTGGAGTGGCTGAAAATTGGGGCAGTCTGGGAGGTCTCCCTGGAAGCAGTGTGGCAGGACAGAGAGGGCTGGGAATCCTGACCCGTGCACACCTCTGTGCCCCTAGAACATCATGCCGCTGTCAGCCGCCATGTTTCTGAGTGAGCGCAAGAACCCGGCCCCTCAGTGCCCGCCTCGGCTAGAGGTGCAGATGCTGATGCCCGTCTCGTGGAGCCGTATGCCCAACCACTTCCTGCAGGTGGAGACACGACGTGTGGGCGAGCGGCTGGGCTGGGCCGTGCAGTGCCAGGAGCCGCTGACCATGATGGCTTTGCACATCCCTGAGGAGAACCGGTCAGGGCCAGCCCAGGCTCATGGGGGTGGGATGGAAATTGCAAGTCCTCTGGGTTCTGGAACCCTCTCAGTGCCCCCTTCCACCAGTACCCCAGGACTCCAGCCAACACCCCAAAAGGCCCCAAGCCTACATCAGGGAACCCTGACTTAGGGTTATCCCTTATCCCCAGATAAGACTCCAGGGGACACCAGATCCACCTCAGAGGGCTTTAGGCCCATCTTAGCAGGCTGCAGACTAACCTCCAGGGAACCCAGACCTACCCCACAGGGTTCCAAGGCTGTCTCAAGGAGCCCAGATCCACACTGAGGAGGCACATGAGCTCCAGAAGCCTCAAGTGCACCTCAGGAGGACATGGACAGTACTCAGAGAGGCCTGAATGCAAGCCAGGTGTCTTGGGCACACCAAAGGAGGCTCTAGATTTATCCCAGGGAGATCTCAAACCCAGTCCTGGGGACCCAGACACACCCAGAGTAGAGATGTGGTCACATGTATGGCAGGAATGCTCTTAGGTACCCTGAACAGACTCCAACCCCAGACATCCCAGGAAGCTCTGATGGGCTTCATCTTTCCTTTATTCATTCATTCATGCACTCAGCAGATGGCTCTGAGCTCTTCCTGTGTGACCAACACCACTCTAGGCTGGAAACACCAAACCCGTGTGAACGGACATTCTAGCAATGCTCACGTA
Source organism: Taxidea taxus jeffersonii (assembly GCA_003697995.1). NCBI lineage: Eukaryota > Metazoa > Chordata > Mammalia > Carnivora > Mustelidae > Taxidea > Taxidea taxus. Next base: position 14,229 of record RCUC01135900.1, read on the forward strand.
TAACTCCGGGGGCTCAGACTTGCCCAAGGGGGCTCAGACCCATCCCCGGGATTCCCAGATATGCTCACTCAGTTTACCAATCAATCTATTCTTCTGCCTATCATCTATCTGACAGGTATTGATTAGGCGCTTACTATGTGCTAAAGTCCTGTTTAGGTGCTGGGAATACAGCAAAACAAAGCGAACCAAGCAAACAAAAAACTCACAACCAACCCAAAAGGCAGAAATGTCCTGCCCTGGTGGGGTTTACATTCTAGTCGAATTCAAACATAGCCAGGTTACTCAGGCCTGCCAGAGGCAGGTTCAGTCCCAATTTGGGGATCCCAAACGTATCTTCTGGTCACCAGATCCCCTCCATGGACTCTCAGACACGCCCGAGGACCAGACCATGCCAGGGATTCCAGATATGGCCCAACGAGTCCCCAGACCACTAGGGGCGTCCAGAACTATTACAAGACTCCTAGACCCAGCTCCGCAGACTTCACAGAACCTTGACCAGCAGGACACTGGGATTCCCTCCTGGGATGGCCGACACTCACCTTAAACAATTTTTTTTTTTTTTGCCTCCCTGTGGTCTGTGCCTGTCTCCCACCTCCTCCGCTGGCTCTGTCCCGGCTATGGCCTTTCTCCGCCGCAGATCCATGGACATCCTGGAGCTGTCGGAGCGCCTGGACCTGCAGCGGTTCCACTCGCACACCCTCCGCCTCTACCGCGCCGTGTGCGCGCTGGGCAACAACCGCGTGGCGCATGCTCTGTGCAGCCACGTGGACCAGGCGCAGCTGCTGCACGCCCTGGAGGACGCGCACCTGCCGGGGCCGCTGCGGGCTGGTTACTACGACCTCCTCATCAGCATCCACCTCGAAAGCGCCTGCCGCAGCCGCCGCTCCATGCTCTCCGAGTACATCGTGCCCCTCACGGAGGAGACCCGCGCCATCACTCTCTTCCCACCCGGAAGAAGCGCGGAGGACGGCCCCCGCCGCCACGGGCTGCCCGGCGTCGGCGTCACCACCTCGCTGCGGCCTCCACACCATTTCTCACCGCCCTGTTTCGTGGCCGCCCTGCCGGCTGCCGGCGCGGCGGAAGCTCCGGCCCGCCTCAGCCCCAGCATCCCTCTGGAGGCCCTGCGGGATAAAGCACTGAGAATGCTGGGGGAGGCCGTGCGAGATGGAGGGCAGCACGCACGTGACCCTGTCGGGGGCTCTGTGGAGTTCCAGTTCGTGCCCGTGCTCAAGCTCGTGTCCACCCTGCTGGTAATGGCTTCCTCCTGCTTCCCTCTGTCCCGTTCTTCCATGTTCCAAATCACCCGCCAGTCCCCGTCTCATCTGTGCATCCAACCACCCATTCACCTCTCCACCCTCCAGCTTTCCGCTTAGCGTCCTGTCACCTACTCATCTCTCATTCACTTTTCTTCCCATCCATTCATCTGCCATCTCTTAATCAGTTTATTAGTCTTCTCTCCCTTCTTTCCACTCATCCACCCAAACAACCGTCATTCATCTACCTGTCCATCCATCCTCCACCCTTCTATTCATTCAGACATACCCCCGCCTTCCCATCCGCAGGTGCGTCCTTTTAATGATCTATATTGATCATTTATTGATTATTGAAAGATCAATAATGCCATCCATCCAGCTATCCGTCCATCTGTCCATGTATCCATCCATCCAACTTCCAATCTAGTTGTCCATTCATCCTTCCACTCACTCATCTCTCAGTATGCCTACCATTCCATCTATTCATTTACCCACTTAGACATTTATTTATGAATCTATCTTAACTTTCGCACATCCAATTATCATCCTTCTTCCACCTGTGCATACCTTCATCCACATATCCGTCCACCCACCCATCTACAGATTCATCTGTTCATTTTCCACCTACCTGTCTGTCCAGCAGTGCATCTCTCAATCCGTACACATATACACCCAACCACCTAACCACAAATCCATCCAGTCATACCCATTCATCTACCCACCGTCCACCCATTTTTCATCCTTTATTGCATGTATCTTTTCAGTCACACACCCATCTAATGTCTCATCCATATATCCATCCATCTAAGTTTTCAAATGCAGACCTATTTACCCGTCTATCATCCAACCATCCCACCCCAACCCCTGGCTCTTTACCCATTTATCTGTTTTCCCATCCACTCATTAACATACTCATGCACTTATCAAATCATCCATCCGCCTACCCACCTATCCAGACATTATAGATCCTGTCATTTGTCCACCCACCTCTTCCTCTACCTTTATCTCTCCATCCTTTATCTGCCCATGAATTTCTCTCCCCTTCAAACCTCTACTTGTCTGTTAATTCAGCCACACAGTCCTCCCTCCACATCTCCATCTCCTTTCCCCCACTGTTTTTTCCGTTTCTTTTACTCACCCTCCTCCATCTGTTAGCATCTTCATACGTTTCCTGAGTTCTAGCATGTACTGGGAGCTGTGAGGGCATCCCATCAGGGCAGGCTGTGTCCTGTTCCAGAGTCACATATGCTCAAGCTTAGGAGAAAGGGCATTTACTAGTGAAGGGAGAGGTGCTCATGTTTGACTGTGTGTGTGGCCAGGTTAGGTGGTGCGCAGGGTGTGGATCTGGGGGGATCTTAAGGAGGATGAATAGTAGGGCAGGGGGATGCCATTTCTTTGTGTAGGAAGAATCATATCTAACCCATGCAGAAATGAATCTGACATATGCAGGAGAAGCAGGTTGGGGGGCTGAGGCTGGGACTCCATTTGGAGGTCTTGTGGGCACAGGGAAGGACCCATACTTTGTCCTGTAGGTGATGGGCATCTTTGCCGATGAGGACGTGAAACAGATCCTGAAGATGATCGAACCTGAAGTATTCACTGAGGAAGAAGAGGAAGAGGAAGAGGAGGAAGAAGAAGATGATGAAGAGGAGAAGGAGGAGGATGAAGAGGAAGAGGCGCAGGAGAAAGAAGATGAGGAAAAAGAGGAAGAGGAGACAGCAGAAGGGGAAAAAGAAGAAGGCTTGGAGGAAGGGCTGCTCCAGATGAAGTTGCCAGAATCTGTGAAGTTACAGGTGGGCTGATTCTTCCTCTTCTCCAGCCTCCCCCTACCTGGGCTGGGAAACAGAGGATCTGATGGGGCATGAGTCTGGACTTTGTCCCTAGGAAGTGGGGAGCTGTGGACGTGCCACAGATGATTGGAGTGCTGCTGACCTCAAATGATCTCTCTGGTTGCCATGTGGCAGGTGGATTGGAGAGATAAGACCATAGAGAAGGCTGGCTTAAGGGTCCAGGCAGGAGATGATGGTGGCAGATAGGGCAGGGCCATGGAGAGGGGAGAGGAAGCAAGAAGAGTTTCAAGGATGATCTCATCACCATCTTCCCTACTGCCTGGCTGTCCTCCCACAGATGTGCCACCTGCTGGAGTATTTCTGTGACCAAGAGCTACAGCACCGGGTGGAATCCCTAGCAGCCTTTGCGGAGCGCTACGTGGACAAGCTCCAGGCCAACCAGCGGGACCGTTATGGCCTCCTCATGAAATCCTTCACCATGTCTGCAGCTGAGACTGCACGACGTACTCGCGAGTTCCGCTCCCCACCCCAGGAGCAGGTACTCTGACACTGGACCCCAGCTGGCATTACTGTCCAAAGCCCAACTTTAACCTGTCCCTGTACTAGTGGTACGACATCTTTAAACTTGTACTTGACCTTGACCCTATTGATATCATTATCTCTTACGCTTCTACTTCTCTCTGAACCAGTCCGAGCTCTGACACTGACTCCTTTCAAACCTCTAGTTTCTCAGATAGTCCTCACCAGCTCCGAACCTTAAACAGGGACTCGCAATTCGATCTTTGATCCTTGACCTTGGAATTCCTGCTCTTGGGCCTCTGACCCTCATTCTAACTTTTGACCTTCCTCTAGATAAACATGCTGTTGCACTTCAAAGATGGTGAGGATGAGGAAGAGTGTCCTCTCCCAGAAGAGGTCCGACAGGATTTGCTCGAATTTCATCAAGACTTGCTGGCACACTGTGGTAAGAGAGATGAGAGGATCTCCCAGACTTTCTTTTGAGACCTCTCCTGAAGTTTCCCTAAGATTTCCTGATCTTAAATATGTACAGTATTGGTGCTATGTAACTTTTGCTTGAATGAAATAACATGTGAATGAATGAATGAATGAATGAACAGACACATTAGTAAACAGATAGAGGATGAGTGGAAGGATAAGTTCATATGGATACTTGAGTGGATTATACATGGATGGATGGCTACAGGCAAGTGACTAATGAGTGTGTAAATTAGTGGATAGAGAGATGAATGAGTAAAGAAATGGGTGAAGAGATGGCCAGGTGGATGGATGGATAATGGGAAGGATGATGATGGTCGGATGGATGGATAGATGGATAATCGAAAATTGGATGGAGAGGTGGTTGGGTGGCTGGAGAGATGAATGGATAACCTCCATTGTTTCTGATAATAAGTCAGTTAATAATCTTGCTAAGACTCTTTTATATGTGGCTAGTGGTTTTTCTCTGGCTGACTTTCAAGTTTTCCATTTGCCTTGGCTTTGAAACAGTTGGGTAGGATGTATCTGGGTGTGGTGCTCTCTGATTTTATCCTACTTGGATTTTGTTAAGTTTCTTGGATGTGTGGATTAATATTTTACATCAAATTTGGGACTCTGGGGCCACTATTTCTCCAAGTGTTTTCCCTGCTATTTCTCATCTCTCTTTTTGGGACTCCCCCTTTGCATGTATGTATGTATGTATGTATGTATGTATGTATTTATTTATTTATTTATTTGATGGTGTCCCACAGACTCTGAAGCTCTGTTATTTTTTCTTCATTCTTTTTTGCTCTTCAGACTAGATAACCTCTATTGTCCTACCTTCAAGTACACTGATTCTTTCTCCCACCAGTTCAAATATGCTGTTGGACCCTCCTAGTGATATTAAAATTTCAGTTTTTGTACTTTTCAGCCCTAGAATTGCTATATGGTTATTTTTTATATGCTCTACCTCTTTATTACTATTCTCTATTTGGGGAGTCATTGTCATCATACTTCTCTCTCTCTTTTTTTAAGGATTTTATCTATTTACTTGACAGAGAGAGAGAGATCACAGGTAGGCAGAGAGGCAGGCAGAGAGAGGGGAAAGCAGGCTTCCCGCTGAGCAGAGAGCCCAATGCGGGGCTCAATCCCAGGACTCTGAGATCATGACCTGAACCAAAGGCAGAGGCTTAACCCACTGAGCCACCCAGGTGCCCCCATACTTCTCTTTAGACAGGGTTTCCTGTAGTTCTTTGGACCTATTTACAATAGTTAGTTTAAAAGACATTTAAAATGCTTCAAAGGATGAATAAATGAGCAAACATATGAACATATGGAGAAATAAATGAAAAACCCAAGAATGCACACCAGAAGGAGGAATGAATGAACCAGTCATTGAAGAAGCGAGTGAGTAGATGAATAAACACACAGTTGAATGACACCCTCTCCCTTCGACCAACTCCAGGAATTCAGCTGGAGGGGGAGGAGGAGGAACCAGAGGAAGAGGCCACCCTGGGCAGCCGCCTGATGAGCCTGTTGGAGAAAGTACGGCTGGTGAAGAAGAAGGAGGAGAAACCCGAGGAGGAACCACCAGCTGAGGAGAGCAAACCCCGTGAGGACTGGGGGCTTTAGGGTGGGGACAGGGATGGGGCAGGCACCGTTGGCAGGGCTGGCAAATACTGTAGGGGGAAAGAGTCACAATCTCTGCCTTCCAGGAGTTTAGCATATTATGACAGATTCGCATATACATATACTTACCATGTCAGGTGGCCATGGGGGCTAAGGAGAAAAATAAAGGTGAGTGATAGAAGAGAGAGGGCTGAAGGTGGAGGGGTTCAGAGCTAGGGAGTGAGGTATGCAAAGATCTGGGGAAGATCATTGGTACAAAGGGAATAGCCAGAGCCAGTGCAAAGGCCCTGAGGCAGGAACAGGCTCGGCGTGCTTAGAGGCCAGTGTAGCTGGAGCAGGACAAGCAGGGGGAGAGGGGCAGGAGATGAGGTCAGAAAGGACAGGGCCAGACTGCGTAGCACTGAAAGGTTATGAATTGACACCGTCATTCAGTGCCAGTACATGGAGGCTTCTCTTAACCCTGAAACATGTGAGACATCTACCTTTTCTCCCAGAAATCCTGGGAAGGGGAAGGGTTGGGAGAGAAAGAGAGACAGAGAGAGAAACAGATGCTGGATGTAGGATATATGAGTCCCAGGGAGACAGCCAGGGAAAATAAAACAGTTCATTTTTACATCATTTCCAAATGACACCAAAGTCCACAGGTTTTCTTTGTGTTTATTGTCTCTCTTGATAAGAAATCAACAGTATTTTAACCCACTGAGCCACCCACGTGCCCCTAGAAATCAACAGTATTTTTAAAGAACAAGGGGAATTATGATTTCAAAGGTACATTATATATTCCAAAGGTGCTTATTAATATACTCTGGTATTTTGAAGTGATACATTTTCTTTTTCCTCTTGAAAGCTCTAAGGGGCTCTTACTGTCTGGGTATTAGGGTGAAGAGAACAGGGAAGCTATTAGGGCAATACAAAAAAGTCTTCCAGAATCTGCCCACTTCTGGCAGGTAGAGGGTCAGAGTGTTATTAACTGAGAAGCCCTCTGGGAAGAGGAACCCTTTCTGCATTGTTCGGGTTCAAGGCCCCAACCTGGCGATGTTCTGACACTTCGTTCCCCTTCCCAGAGTCACTGCAGGAGCTGGTGTCCCACACAGTGGTGCGTTGGGCTCGGGAGGATTTTGTGCAGAGCCCCGAGCTCGTTCGGGCCATGTTCAGCCTCCTGCACCGGCAGTACGACGGGCTCGGGGAGCTGCTGCGCGCCCTGCCCCGGGCGTACACCATCTCCCCATCATCCATGGAAGACACCATGAGCTTGCTTGAGTGCCTCGGCCAGATCCGGTCCCTGCTTATTGTGCAGATGGGTCCCCAGGAGGAAAACCTCATGATCCAGAGCATTGGGTGAGCTCCTGCCCCCTCCCTGGATTTCACACATTCCCCGGAAGGAGGGATGCCCTCCTAGCTCCAACTTGTCCCCCTGGCTCATATCCCCTGAATGCAATAATGGCTTCTTCCACCACTTCTGCCCCATCCTTGGGGTGATATACTTCTCCCAATAGCTAGCCCATCTCCTGGGCTCATGTCCCCTCCCCTCCCCTCTCCATCCAACCCCCCGGGGTACCAGCTCTTACTCACCTGCAACTCTTGGCACAAGATTTACCTCTTTGAGCTTCAGTGTTCATCTCCAAGCTGGGGAAGAGCCATGGCTACCTCGTAGAGCCATGATGAGGCTTCCGTGGGCTCAGGCACATCATAATGCTATTGATAATGGCAATGATGGTATTGGGTGCTCACTCAGTGTCAAGGGTGCCTCTCAGCAAGCATTCATTGAGCACCTATTCTGTGCAAGCCCTTTCTAGGCACTTGGGGAATACAACATGCAGCATGGTTAAGGATCTCTGCCCTAGGGGAGCCCACCTTGGATCTATGCCTCAGTTTCCTTTTCTGTAAAATAGGGATAATTATAGTTTCTGCCTTCCAGAGGGACATAAAGATTGAATGGGTTCAGATCCGTAAAGGGGGATGGTGCCAGGCATGAAGGAAGAGCTCAGTAAATATTTTTTTTTTTTAAGATTTATTTATTTATTTGACAGAGAGAGAGAGAGATCACAAGTAGGCAGAGAAAAGCAGGCAGAGAGAGAGGGGGAAGCCGGCTCCCCACTGAGCAGAGAGCCCAATGTGGGGCTCGATCCCAGCACCACGAGATCAGGACCCGAGCTGAAGGCAGAGGCTTAACCCACTGAGCCACCCAGGCACCCTGAGCTCAGTTGACTATTGACTGTTTATCCCAGTGGACTCTCCCAAGGGTCTGGGGGCTCTCCCTGGGCTTGGGCCCCAGCTGGCCCCTGGCGATCCCATGTACACTACCTGTTCACAGGAACATCATGAACAACAAAGTCTTCTACCAACACCCGAACCTGATGCGGGCCCTGGGCATGCACGAGACGGTCATGGAGGTTATGGTGAATGTCCTCGGGGGTGGTGGCGAGTCCAAGGTAAGAGGCCTGTGGGGACTGAGGAGCTCAGGGCAGGGGACCACGGTATGGGGGAAGGCGGGCAAGCACTAACCATCAGCCCACTCTGCCTGCCCAGGAGATCCGCTTCCCCAAGATGGTGACAAGTTGCTGCCGCTTCCTCTGTTATTTCTGTCGCATTAGCCGGCAGAACCAACGCTCCATGTTTGACCACCTGAGCTACCTGCTGGAGAACAGTGGCATTGGCCTAGGTGAGAACCCCTGACCCAGGCTGGGGCGCTCTACCCTAGGGCCCACCCTTGGAGGTCCATCCACACATCCATCTCTGCTGTCTCACTCACTCATTTAGGTATTCAGCAAACACTCACTCTCAGCTCATCCCTAGGCTGTAGCCCTATGAGGAGCAGTCCTAGGAATGCCCAGACAGCCCCGGCCCTGGCCCTCACAGGGCTCATGGCGCAGCACGGGAGACAGACAGACAGCCCAGAGTGGTCAGGCCAGAGGAGGCACCTGACCTAGGCTGTAAAGGGGGTGATCAAGGAGGGCTTCTGGGAGGAGGTGAGACAGACAGCAGTGAGACTGTCAACTACGCACCTCTGAAGAGCATTCTCCCCACCTCCCGCCCTCACAGGCATGCAAGGCTCCACGCCTCTGGATGTGGCAGCTGCCTCTGTCATCGACAACAATGAGCTGGCCTTGGCATTGCAAGAGCAGGACCTGGAGAAGGTGTGGGAGCAGGAGGCCCGGCCCGTACCTGGCCCCTTGGGGCACCTGCTGGTTTGGGACCCGTGACTTAAATTCTCTGGCCATCTGTCTCCTCATCTGTAGAATGAGTGTAATAATAGAATAAGGTTATCCTCAGGATAAAATGAGTTAATCCATGAAAGCATTTATAAAACGATAAGCACTCAAGAAGAGTTATCTGGTATTATAGTATTACTCATTCAACAACTATTTCCCGAGTACCTGCTTTGTACCAGGTACCTGTCCAAGGCAGTAGGGGTGTGACAGTGATTGAGACAAGCAAATATCCTTGTCCTCGCGAAGCTGACATTCTAGTTGGGAAAATGGATAATAAATAAGATGAGCAAGTAAGATACATTGTGTGTTAGCTAGTGACAAGAGTTAAGATGAAAAAAGTGAGCTGGGAGAGAAACATCAAATGTCAGAAGGGTGTCCAAGTTTAGACAAGTGTGACGAGAGATTGCCTCACTGAGAAAGTGACATTCAGGTAAAGCTCTGAAGGAGGAGAGGGACCACATGGACATAGGGGGAAGAGCATTCTGGACAGGGGAACAGCCAGTGCAAAGGCCCTGAGACGGAAGTGAACCTCACAAGTTTGAGTAATAGCAAAGAGACCAGAATGGTTGGAGCAGAGGGAGTAAGGGCTTAGTGGTGGGAAGTGAGGGCAGGGAGGTGACAGGGAAGATTGGCCAGAGGGTCTTTGTGGACTACTGAGAGGGCTCTGGGTCTTACTCCCAGTGAGATGGTGCCACAGGAGTGTTCCAAGCAGAGAAGGGATGCTTTGTAGGGGGTGGGGATAGATGAGGAGGGATGGGGGGAGAGCAGGGAGCCCAGGATGGAGGCCCCCCGGATGGTCCAGGTGAGAGATAAGGGTGGAGGAGGAGGATGACTATTTGCTGAGAGATCCAGAAATTAATCGGGTTGCAGAGCTCCAGGGATGGGCAGGGACATGTGAGCCTTGGGTAGGAAATGGTGTGGGTCTGGCCTCCGGCTGAGCCCCCCTCCACCCTCAGGTGGTGTCCTACCTGGCGGGTTGTGGCCTTCAGAGCTGCCCCATGCTCCTGGCCAAAGGGTACCCAGACATCGGCTGGAACCCGTGTGGCGGGGAACGCTACCTGGACTTTCTGCGCTTCGCTGTCTTCGTCAATGGTAAGTCAGGAGTTGGCGGTGGCAGGGCGGGGGGCTGGGGGTGCTGACCAAAGCCTCCCTGGGGGGTGTGGGACACCCCGGAGCCTGGGCGGGGATTCCCCAGGTGGGCGGGGCAGCAGGATGGGGGTGGGGCTGGCGTTAATCTTGCAGGTGCTGGGTCCTGGGCTGTTGGGGCCAGGTCCCAGAGCTGTGGCTCATGAGGCTTCTCAACCCCGCCGGGGCCTCCAGGCGAGAGCGTGGAGGAGAATGCCAACGTGGTGGTGCGGCTGCTCATCCGCAAGCCCGAGTGTTTCGGGCCGGCCCTGCGGGGTGAGGGTGGCTCGGGGCTGCTGGCCGCCATAGAAGAGGCCATTCGCATCTCTGAGGACCCAGCGCGCGACGGCCCAGGCGTCCGCAGGGACCGGCGGCGTGAGCAGTGAGTCTCCAGCCTCCTTCTCAGCAGAACGGGCCCCCCTTCCCCGAGCCCCTGGCCACCTCCCAAACACCGCCCCCACTTCTCCTGCAGCTTCGGCGAGGAGCCCCCTGAGGAGAACAGGGTGCACCTGGGACACGCCATCATGTCCTTCTACGCTGCCTTGATTGACCTGCTGGGACGCTGTGCGCCCGAGATGCACGTGAGACCTAGACCTCCAGGGACAGGGAGGGACTTGCAGGGCCAACCTTGAACCTCTTCAGTCAGGCATTCAACAGCATTGACTGAGCTCTAGGTCTGTGGGGGTCTTAGGTGAGGCAGTGCTGGGGACAGACACACCAGGGACCAAGACAGCCCCAGGCCCAGCTCTCCCAGAGTTCCCAGACCAGTGGGGGAGATTGAGCAATGAGGGCCAGGGGTGATCAGGGTGGTGGTGGAGAAGGATGGGCAGAGGAGTCTGGGCCAGGAATTCTAGAGTTTGCCCCACGAGGGGTTCTGCTCTACCTGTCGGTGGGTCAGGAAGGGATGGATGGAGTAATAAGCAAATGGGGCCCAGGGGGCTGATGATGTGCCCGCTTCCCTCTTCTAGCTAATCCAAGCCGGCAAGGGAGAGGCCCTGCGGATCCGTGCCATCCTGCGCTCCCTCGTGCCGCTGGACGACCTTGTGGGGATCATCAGCCTCCCACTGCAGATCCCCACCCTGGGCAAAGGTGCACAGGGGGCAGGACTCAGCGAGGGAGGGCTGCCATGGAGGGAGTAGAGAGGTCCGAAGGGTATCCCTGACCTCCACCCCCCCACCACCCTCCTGGCCCACAGATGGGGCTCTGGTGCAGCCAAAGATGTCGGCATCCTTCGTGCCAGACCACAAGGCGTCCATGGTGCTCTTCCTGGACCGTGTTTATGGCATCGAGAACCAGGACTTCTTGCTGCATGTGCTGGATGTGGGGTTCCTGCCTGACATGCGGGCAGCCGCTTCGCTGGACACGGTGAGCCCTGTAGCCACCCTCCCTGCCCCCAGAGAGGATGGGGAGATGGGCGTGGTCATAGCATCCCTGCTCTGTTTGTTCTGGGCTTGTGTACATATCCTAGTCCTCCCCGCCAACCCACCCCCACACCCCATCAAGATAGAAAACAAAGCCAAGATAAACCCTCACTTCTAGGCAAGGGTGGGTGGAACTCTCCAACATCTCAGCTTTCTTTCTTTCTTTCTTTTTGTTTAAAAGATTTTATTTATTTATTTGACAGAGACACACTGAGAGAGGGAACAGAAGCAGGGGCAGAGGGAGAGGGAGAAGCAGGCTTCCTGCCGAGCAGGGAGCCCCATGAGAGGCTCGATCCCAGGGCCCTGGGATCATGACCTGAGCTGAAGGCAGACACTTAACAACTGAGCCACCCAGGCACCCCACATCTTACATTTCTTATTTAAGAAATAATCATTCTTAATGAGGGCTCAGCACCAAGGAGACAGGCTTGCGTACAACAGCAACAATAATAGTTATATCGCTATATAATAGTTATACAGTTAGATTATAGGAGGGGACGCAGTCCAAGAAGCTGAGGACAGAACTGACGGCTGCTGTGGCCAATGAAGGTCTCTGGTAAGCTTGGTGAGCACTTTCAGTGAGGCGGTGGGGGAAGAGCTGTACTGGAGGGGGCTTACGAGGGTCTGGCAGGTGAGGTTTTGGGGACAGTGGGTGTTAATTCTTTACACAAGCTGGTAACGACGGAGGAGGCAGAGGAATGACGATATGCTAGACAAGGGACCTTGGCTGAGAGAAGACTCTTCTTAAGTTGGGAGAAATAACTGTTGGCTACTAACTGGGAAAGGGAACACGCAACTTGACTCTGTAACTACCGGTGTATCAGAAATACCAAGGGCAGAGGTGCCTGGTTGGCTCCATTGGTGGAGCGTGTGCCTTTTCATCTCGGGGTTGTGATTTCGAGTCCTGCACTGGGCATAGAGATTATGTAAAAAATAAAAAAAAATCTTAAACATAGGGAAGGAAGGAAAGAAAAGAAAGACTGAGGGCAGAGGCACAAGTTAAAGGACACCGCCAGGATGTGACCAGCCAAACCCAAGATGTAGGAAACTGCAGTGGATAAATGATCCAGTTTTCCCAGCAGATAAATAGTATTAAAAAGAATGAGAAAGGAAACGATTACAGATGTGAAAAGACCTGAGACCCAGCAGCAGTTACATACACTACGGGGGCCTCCCAGGTGGCCGGATCCAAGCAATCCCAGCCAAATGTAAAGCAGATTTTGAGACAATTGGAGAAAGCTGACCGTGAATTTTGCGTGCTTGTTAATTCTGTGGGGTGTGAAAGTGGCCGCCTGGGATGTGAAACAGAAGCACTTGTCTGAATGGAGATACATATTTCAATATCCATGAGTGAAGCCCTAGGTGGCTAGGGCTGTATGAAAACGTTACGGGAAGAAAAGGGGAGGTGGACCGGTATCTGCAGAACAGCCCACTCCTAACGAGGATTCGTTCCTTGGTCCCTCCACTTCTGTATGTTTGAAATTTTGCACAGTTCAAAGTAATAATAGAGGCGGTGGGGGACACTGTTGCGCGGCGGCGGGGGCAGGGTATCCTAAGCGAGGGTCACCCCGGGAGCACAAAGCGAGCCTGATGCCTCCCACCTCTGCCCCCCAGGCCACTTTCAGCACCACGGAGATGGCGCTGGCGCTGAACCGCTACCTGTGCCTGGCGGTGCTGCCGCTCATCACCAAGTGCGCGCCGCTCTTCGCGGGGACCGAGCACCGCGCCATCATGGTGGACTCCATGCTGCACACGGTGTACCGCCTGTCCCGCGGCCGCTCGCTCACCAAGGCGCAGCGCGACGTCATCGAGGACTGTCTCATGGCGCTCTGCAGGTGGGGCGCGGGCGGGGCGGCGTGGGGGCGGCGAGGGGGTGCGGCCTGCCTGGGGGTGAGCCCCGGCCCCTGGTGCGTGTCCCCGCAGGTACATCCGGCCGTCCATGCTGCAGCACCTGCTGCGGCGCCTGGTGTTCGACGTGCCCATCCTGAACGAGTTCGCCAAGATGCCGCTCAAGGTGAGGCCCTGGGGCCTCCGGACTCTGGTGTCCCCCACCGCCCAGCCCAGTGAACCCGCAGAATGTGAGGGCAGCGTCCCCACGGGAACCTCTCCGGCGTTCTCACTGGCATACTAGAATTTCCAGGACGGCCGCGTGGCGTCACGGGTGCCTCTGCCACTCCCTCATTGGCGCTTGGTTTGCCTAACCCGGAGCCAGGCCTCGCCTAAATTAGCGCATGTCTGCGAGGAGTGCACAGCTTTTCCTCCTCAGCATGCTTACGCGCAGGCGCAGACCGCGTACCTTGCTCTTTTCAAATGAGGGCATTGATTTAAACAAATACCACCCCAACAGTTCGGAATATCTGCACGGTCTCTCCTATAATTTTGTTCGCCTGCTGGTTTGCATAAGGAGATACCTCCAGCTCAGATATCCTGACTGTTTTACATAATACATCTAAACCAGCGCCTGCTTCAAATTTGTCTAGTGGATATGGAGGCCCTGTTCCCAATCGCCATATGTTTGCATGGGGTTCTGCCAGGTTTGTGCCATGGTCCTTCATGGGCGCACAGATCACTCCGTCCGTACGTCCATTCACACTTTGCACACATCTATACCCATGGATTAATATTAGCGCGCTTGTTTGCCCTAAAGCAACGCCAGACAAATCCTGCTCTGACTCTGGAAGGATAAATTTACATAGTAAATAGGCCCAGGCCACGCCCCAAGAAGTGTACCATTTTCCCTCATTAGTATCATGGCCTTCGGAATTTAAAGGCCCAGGCCTCCCTGACCTTTCTTTTGCCTGTCATCTACTCTGTGCCTTTCATCTGTGTGTCCCCTCTTGCTCCTGCCCAGCTCCTCACCAACCACTATGAGCGCTGCTGGAAGTACTACTGCCTCCCCACGGGCTGGGCTAACTTCGGGGTCACCTCTGAGGAGGAGCTGCACCTCACTCGCAAACTCTTCTGGGGCATCTTTGACTCGCTGGCGCATAAGGTCTGGGCCCGTGGTGGAGGAGGGGCTGGAGAGGAGCCTGTTTGGAGGGTTTGGGCCCCAAAATTGGGGGAACCTGAATGAAATTCCCAAACTTGAGGTTCAGAGAGGGATCCCCATTTGGGCAGGTTTGGATCCAGAAGAATCTATGGGTTGGGTCTCTGGTTTAATGGAAGAGGGGTTGGGTCTCTGGTTTGGGAGCTTAGAGAGGGGTGATATAGGGGTGATTTGGAGGGTCAGGCAGGCTGAGGTTTGGGTTTCAGGGAGAGAGACCATAATTGATGTGTGGGGGCCCAGGAAGGAGGGTTGATTGTTGGAGAGGTGGAGTTTGAGGTACTAGGGCTCCAAGATTTGAAGGCACAGCCAGACCTTCAGTGACCCCACCCCCACCCCTGGTGTCCCCAGAAGTATGATGCAGAGCTGTACCGCATGGCTATGCCTTGTCTGTGCGCCATCGCAGGGGCCCTGCCCCCTGACTACGTGGACGCCTCATACTCATCCAAGGCCGAGAAAAAGGCCACAGTGGACGCTGAAGGCAACTTCGATCCTCGGCCTGTGGAGACCCTCAAGTGAGGCCTGGGGAGTAGGAGTGGGGTGGGCATTAGGGGTTGGGAGAAGGAGAAGAAGATTTCAGACATGGAAGGGGGGTCAGCCCCAACATCTGGCCACCCTCTGTACTCGCCCAATAGTGTGATCATCCCAGAGAAGCTGGACTCCTTCATTAACAAGTTTGCAGAGTACACGCATGAGAAGTGGGCCTTCGACAAGGTTGGCGCCAGAGTCCTCCCCTCCCCAGTAACCCCCATTCCTGCCGGCCTTTCTCAAGACCCCAGCTTTCCCCCAGACCCAGGTCTTCCCTGAGGCCCCAGATTTTCCTAAGACCCCTAACTCTTCCTGAGACCCCAGACCTGCCCTGGAACCCTCAGCCCCTCCAGGGACTCCC
>ML103142.1:0-11522 GCA_003697995.1 Taxidea taxus jeffersonii
AAAAAAAAAAAAATCCTTCCTAACCATGAGGTTAAATGTTTAAGTCCTACGAAAGTAAATAGCCAACGAAAAATTAAGTTGCAACAACAGCTACAAAGAGGGAGACAGAGTTTGTCCAGGACTGGGGGGACAGAGAAGTTTCAGTTCGGTGGGATTCTAGACAGGTAACTTATTTATGCAGGTAAATAAAGATTAAGGAACCATTAAGAATGTACATATATAACTAACATGACACTAACAGACAATTAAGCAGTCAGTTTAATGCCTTATCTCACTGGCTGCTCTGGGGTTGTTTTACAACTAGGAATTAAAATCTGAAAAGGAAGTTTTCAGCAGCTCTGGCCAAATATTGATTAAGTAGCTGCTTGTTGATAGCATTGTTACGCATTAAAAGGCCGGGATCCCGGCCCCTCAGTGGCCATCTTCTATTGTGAGGGATTCTTAACCACAGAGATCAAAGCGGGATCATTTCAACTTATCTGTCTTGGAAAATCCTCCTTTTCCTCTGAAAGCTCTAAGGAGGATTGACCAAATTCTCTTTAAGAAATAGGAACCCAAACCAGTTACATGTCGTAGGTTTGTAGAGAAGAGATTCATGGGGTGTTTTTAATTATCCTATGGTGATTTCTTATTTAGAGCTTAGGCTAAGATGGTGAATTTATCATCAAATAGATTCTCATTTTTGGAGGGTGGCCGGAGGCATGGAAGCTACTATCTGCATGTCCCTAAATTTTTAAATATGGAACTTTCTTTCACCGAAGTTGCTTTCTAAGCTGGAATGATGGAAAGGAAAGATGTCAGATTTTTTATGTAAAACTGGGTGGGGAATAATTAAATACATGGGAAACTGGGAATTATACTGATTACATTTCTCTACATGTGTTTCTGTATTTTTGTGTGTTTATAGATGGTTATATGAGTCTCATGTATATCTTTAACCCTCTACAATGTAGGCATATACATGTATTTGAGTGTATAGTTTGTGCATTGTTAGAGTTTATAAGTTTGTCATTATGAATTAAGCGGGCAGTAAACTATTTCCAGTTGCACAAAAATAAAAGCTCATTTGTCCAGTGGATTACACTTCTAGAGTCATCAGACTTTGAGGTAACAGCAAAGCCTCCCAATTCTTATTCAGCACTGCTGTTGAATGCTAGGGAAAAAAATCTTCCCCCTGAATGATTTTATGACTGCTTGGCTGTTGATTTTTAGATGAACTATTAGCCTTTTTTTGTTTGTTTGTTTTAGCTTAAGAATTCAATATATTTGGATCGATTTTTTTCTTTTATTATGAGAGCTAAAATTCCTGCAAGGGCTTTTGTGGAAATACCATCTCTGTGCTTAATTTGCAAATGCCAGCAAATCACTCTGAGGTTGTGAAATTTATGCCAGATTCAGGCTTTGGATATTCAAATGTGCATCATGGATTTGTCTTCCTGAATCCCCTTCTCTGATTGTCCTCATTGCTGTACTAAAAAATTGTGCATAGGACTGTATCTTTATTTCATTTTGTTTTTATTCTTTCTTGTTCACTTTTTTTTTTTTTAAGATTTTGTTTATTTATTTGAAAGAGAAAGAGAGAGTGGGGGGTGGCCAGGGGGAGAAGCAGACTCCCTGCTGAGCAGAGAGTTCCGACTGGGGACTCGATCCTGAGACTCCAGGATCATGACCTGAGCCAAAGGCAGTTGCATAACCAACTGAGCCACCCAGGAGCCCTCTTGTTCACTCTTGAATAAGAGGAGTCTTGACGTACAGATATTTTCCATACGTCATATCTATATCTATATTTTCTTGATGTAGTGGGTATTTTCTAATATATTCTACTATTATCTCCCAATTAATTAATATTCTACCTATGCTCAAATGTTTTTTATATAACCCAAATCATTTCAACGTAGAGCAACTGTCTGAAATGGATTAAGCTGGAAGGGTGAGTCAGCTCAGATCTGTTTTGGTTACCTTGTCCTGGGTTCAGATGCAACATTAGAGAGTTCTTTGTTGCATATTCCACATGTACATGTATATTTCATATACATATGGAGTTAAAATAACTTTCCCCTCTTGGGTATGAGGCTATGTGTTTATATACTGTCAGGGAGGGCAACAGAATTGGGCTCTAAACTAGGTCTGATCTCAGTACCAGGGCAGAATTACTGACTCAAGAACTGGCTTATGTCAATTATATCTCAATAAAGCTGGGAAAATTAAATATGATTTTGATATTATTGTAAAAAAAAGAAGAAGTAAAAGAAGAAGAAGAACTGGCTGCCTTTAGCTGAGGAACTGTGGCCAGAGAAAGTGAAAGGAAATTTTAGTAATTGCCCTTCTCTTAGAAAATTCATACCAAGGTGGGAACAGAGGACTATCTTCTGCTCTGTTGGGAAAGCTTTTGTTGCCCTGTTGCTCCTGGTTTCTGGCAGAGATTGTCACAGTTCAGCTTTCAAGCTCTGTCTTGCAGTGTTGGGCCAAACACTGAGTCCAAGTAGCATTGAATTTTTGCTCGAATCGGGACTTCTATCTTCTAGGAAAGCTTTCTCTCAAATTATCTGTATCAGGATTATGCTTCTAAATAACCAGAATATATATCATTTCCAGTTTGTAACTGGAAGGAACATGCACAGTTATCAAAATGCCCATTAACATTACAAAACCTCTATTCAAGGGAGATGAGTTAGAAACTTCACCGTTATTAAAAGAAAATATGAAAACCATAGAAAGTAGTTGCTGAGGATGCTTAAGGAAAGGCTCAATGAATTCTTACCTTCAACGTCTGTTTTCCTAACTTCCTGATAAAAACTAAGAAAAGACGAACAGATAATTTCTAGTGTAGAAGTGGCCACTTCTCTTTAAAGAAGAAAGTGTATATTATTAAAGGGTGGTGTATAATTTAGAATTTGATTTGATGCACATTTTTCCTAGGAAGGAAAATCCTAAGAAAATCCAAAGTTGCTGCATGTATGTTGCATGCAGCAAAATTTGTAGCATTTAGAATTTTGCTGCAGGATTTTAAGTAAACAACAACACAACAACAGAGAACCTCTTCTTTTTGAGGTGAAGCAACTTGATCAAAGTAGTCTGAGTTTTTATGCCCTCCTACTGCAGTGATTGGGAAGTCAATCTTTCTCAGTAAAACAAATTAGAACTTATGACAGGCAATAACAAACTAGCTGGCTATTTGTCTCCTTCAACCCACTTAGGGATTTCGTGACTGTATGTACTTTTCTTTGGACAGATTTAATGCATCGATAGCAGTAGAGTAACAAAATCTTTGTTCTAGGAGCTCATCGATGGATTCCATTTAAAAATAGCTAATCAAAATACTTGTGATAAGGATGGGAGACTCTTTTTGGCTGACCAACATGGAACTGAGGGAGAGGAAATACCACTGATTTTTAGCATTAAAAAATGTCTAAGGTTGGGGCGCCTGGGTGGCTCAGTGGGTTAAGCCTCGGCCTTCGGCTCAGGTCATGATCCCAGGGCTCAGGTCATGATCCCAGGGTCCTGGGATCAAGCCCGCGGTCCTGGGATCGAGCCCTGCGTCGGGCTCTCTGCTCAGCGGGGAGCCTGCTTCTTCCTCTCTCTCTCTGCCTGCCTCTCTGCCTACTTGTGATCTCTGTCAAATAAATAAATAAAATCTTAAAAAAAAATGTCTAAGGTCATATTGTGAGTTCAAATAATACAGTTTTATGGAGGCTTAAATGTAAATTTTGAGAATTTTTATAATTGGCTGGTAGGCATATTTCTGGAAACAACTGCAAAATTAAATGTCCCTGCCTTTACATCATTAGATGGAAACATTAAACAAATTAGGGTAAAATAGTTAAGAAAGGAAAGTCAATTGCTGTGCAATTTATATTGTAACATGGGATTGGTTTAATGTTTGTGTACTTTCCTAGTGAATACTTACATAGTGACATACAAATTTTGCATTTTTAATAGAAAGCCTACATTTGTAGGCTGGTGATTTTACAGGTACACAGATATGCTAACAGGACACCCAACATACCCCTCTTATCATTTTTTTTTCTTTTTTTTATGCAAACCCTAGTATAGACATAATTTCTTCAGTCAACAAGCACTTGGGCATTGTATGGAGACATTAATATGTTCTTTATTTCTCTTATAGGGCCTATCTTTTAAAAAAAATTTTTATTTTAAATAATTGTAGGCTTAGAGAGTCTATCTTCAAACGTATTTTAAAATTCTCCCAATATTCTAATATATTATCATGATTAAGAAAATCTTGGCCAGTGGGGGTGAGTGTGTGTGTGTGTGTGTGTGTATGTGTGTCAATTACCATGGTTGAGCTTAACCTGAACTAAAGAAAATTAATTGGTCCAATTCATTTTATTATAAGAAAAGCAACAGGTTTCTTCGTTCTGAATCCCTACTTGGCCAGTTTCCTGATTGAGGTCCACTAGAGCATTCGAGTGCTGTCTGTTCTGACTTAAACACACCCCAAGTCCCTCTTCTGCCTTTGCTTGCAATGTAAGGGCCTATTATCGAAGACAAAAGTGGCCCATTCTTGCATCCCTTATTTCACTCTGAAATTGCTACCAAGCACATTTAGGTGTGACCCCTTGAACTTCAGTTTTGACCCATGTAAGATGGGCCACATCATACCAACTTCCCAGGGCGCTATGAGAAGAAAATGAGAAGATGCAAGTTGTATGAAAATTACATGTATCATAGGAAAATTCAAAATCTTGGGGGAGAAAACCCTCTGAACATGCAGAAAGTGACCACCCTGCTGGCAGATGGGCTCTGCCCAAAGGCAGATAAAAGCTTAATTTAGGGCTTAGGAGCAACAATGAAGGAACACACACACATATATACAGACACACACAGTTCACTTTCACTGCATCAAAAAATGGAGTTTGTAAGCCACTATTTAATATAATAGATTTTATTGACTTACCAGATAAGAAAAATAGCAAAATTCTAAAGCCGTTCATTGAGATGTCAAAAGATATTTCTGAATTATTTTTTCTCCTAGTTCTGCAAAGATTACTTTTCTCTTTTAGATTAACTTGCCTTTTTCAGAGTCCTCCAAATTAAACTTTTCTTTCTTCCTTCCTTCCTTTCTTTCCTTCTTTCGTTGTTTGTTTTTCAACAGGTTCTTCTCACTCTATCAGACATTGACAAAAACGCTGCCTTTTGAAAATAGGTCTCATGCATGCATGCCTTTGTACTCCTGAAATTCTGTCGAAATGCTTCATTTTACGGAATTGCTTTTGCACAATTTCTCATTCTATGCCCTCTTCAGGCTACTTCATTGTTCTTAAGTATCTTCTTAGCTCCCCATGTGAGACTGTGTACGTTCCTCTTTCTTTGTGCATGATTCTACTTAACCCCCTCTCCTATCAAATTTGAGTTCACAAATATTAAAGAAACTTTCCAAAATAGCATTCGTTAAGCTGGAGGATACATTTCAATGACCTTTCTACTTGATTTCCCTCCGTCCAGTTCCCAAAGCTGGGGACTTTTGTGTTATCCCGGTGCAAAGCAAGCATTGAAAATAAAGTAGCCTGGCTTGTGAGGTTTGGGGGGCTGGAGAGTGCCTACCCCACGTTTCCACTGCTGGAGCAGCTTGCTAGTGCAGCCACTGCAGAGAAGGAAGGTTGTTTTCTTATCCCCGCATGCACTGGTCTGACCTGTCTCCGAAATAGGTCAGGCTGGGGCACGGCAAGTTTATGCAGCTGTTGGGGCTTAGGCTCTCGGCAGGCAGCCCGGGAGCCTTGCTTGGCCGCCCCCAGTAAACTGAAGAAAACTTGCTGGCCAGCCACGGGGCCTTCCTTCTGGACGGTGCTGCCTCCCCACCCCCATCCCGAAGGCTTTGAGATGCAAGAGGATCCCTGGATTATGGGGGCTGACTCTCAGCCTCAAAAGGGAAGCGTTCTTTGATTCCAGGGATTGCCCTCTTGTGGATGCAAAAACTCGAATGAAATGTATACTTGGTCAGATTGCATTTTTAAAATCATCCTATTTATTTTGGCTGGGTAAAACCTTTGCTCTTACATAATTCCAAAGATAGAGAGGGATAGACAGTAACAGGTTTTCTTCCCATCCCTGTCCCTCTGTATCTTGGTCACCTTTCCAGAGTCTACACATAAATTAACAATGATATTTCCCTCTCTCTTTTAAAAATGTTCTCTCCTTTTGTGCACATGGTGGCCCATGATAGAAACTATTTTGTGCCTTGCATCCTGCACCACCCCCCACAAGGCTGTATCTCCACAATTACTCCACATCAGGATCTGGGGGCTTCCACAGCCCTTTTGTACAGCTGTATAGTATTCCATTGCATTGGCAAATGATGATTTATCTAGCATTAGGTAGTTTCCAATTAAATGACACCATCTGGCACATGTGTGCGTTTATTTGTAAAAATAATTTGTCCATGGTAGGCACAAAGGGAAGACATTTGTAATTTTGATAGCTTTGGTGGAATTTTGGTACCATGTTGAGAACAAACAGGGGAAGGCTTACTTAGTTAAGTGCAGAGCAGAAGCGTGTTTGTCTGTGGCCACATGCATGGAAAAAAAGAAACAATTTTCTCTACCACTGTACACATATTGGAGAACAGGTTTTGAAATTTCTGCCTAGGGAGTTGTTCTGCCAATATTGACTACCCTCTGGAAATTCCTTTAAGCTGTTATTGCTCCAAATGGAACAGTCTCTAAATCCAGGGAAAGCTTTTTTTTTTTTTGGACTTTTTGGTTCCTCTTTGTGTTCTTTTTTTTTTCTTGTCTAGTGTTCATTTCAGTCCCCATGTCCCATCATATATTAACATATTTGTGATAAACATTCTTAGCTGTTTTTCTTTCTGTGCTAGAAAAATTATGGACAATTTTATAGCAATTTTGAGGCAACTTATTCTGATTGTTTAGTTACAAGAGAGAAGCTGTCTGTCAGGGTCACCAAAGCAGGGTTGAACTAGTGAGAGAACAGGCCATGAATAATAAAACAGGGTCTTATATTTCTAATTTTTGAGAAGTGCTGGCCTGGGTTCTTAGGGTTTCTTGAGTTTGGGAAAGGCTGATTTTTAATTTGACAAACTTTTAAGGGGCATGTATCCATTCCCTTCTATGCACAAAGGACTTTTTATGGTTTTGCACATACCTTGCCTCCCTC
This sequence comes from Taxidea taxus jeffersonii, assembly GCA_003697995.1. Lineage (NCBI taxonomy): Eukaryota > Metazoa > Chordata > Mammalia > Carnivora > Mustelidae > Taxidea > Taxidea taxus. The sequence continues at coordinate 7,135 of ML103142.1, forward strand.
AAATCATTTCAGCCTATTTTCCCTTAAATCTGATGCCCAGGAATTCAGTTCTTGATGCTGCTGCGTACCTGGCCTACCTAAGCTGAAGTCTGAGTCTGTGAAATGAGCCAGGAAGAACTATGTTCCAACCATAGGAGAAAAACAACCTTCTCCAAAACCCTCCTGGGAAAGCAGAAGGTGGGAAAGCCAGTAAATATTACGAAGTAAACATTTCAGGTCGTTCCTTTTTAGGAATGGGCCTTTCAGAAATAGGAGAATGAGCTGGGAGCTAAGGACTTATTTTTGAAAAGCAGGATCTTGATTTGGCTTAAAAAAAAACAGAAAAACAAAACCAATCTTCTGTCTTGACTTTTCTTGCCTCCAATTCGAGAGCACAGCTGTGGCAGGCAGAGGAGGGAAGGTCTGCTCTCTTCATGCTAGAACTTTCGTCTTGGCTTCCTTAGAAGGCAGCTAGATGAGTGCTCTGGATTCTCTCCCTGTTTCCCCTCTGACTTGTTTATGAAAATCTGAAGGAGTCACTTTGGACATGTAAACAGGCCTGGTGTTAAGAGCATCTCTAAAGAGCTGAGAAGAATCAAAAGCAGCTCTTCCTCCACTGCTGCCCTCTAGCCCAGTTCTGTGCATAATTTGGATTGAATCAGGCCCATAATTTGTGACATCTGATTACTACCTGCAGAAGAGTGCAGCTCTCTTGATAGGAAGGAGGGCCAAAGGAGGGTTAATTCTGAAAGAAATTTTGTCAGATTGCTGTGATGTTCTCAACAGAAATTGAGACCAGAAGAAAATATGTAGTAGTTTTCAAACCCACACTGGCCATGTAACCACACTTGTTGTGTGACGTTGTTGTTCTCCCCTACATAGGTAAAGGGAGAGCATTGTCCAGGGACTGGCTCCTTGTCAACAAGGAAGGACTTAGGTGTGAGAGCTGCTCTCTCTCCTGACTGGTAGATTTGTTGCTTTTTAAAATTAAGGTGTGGGGGGGGGGGGGGGGAGCGCCTGGTGGCTCAGTCCTTTAGCAGCTGCCTTCGGCTCAGGTCATGATCCCGGGGTCCTGGAATCGAGCCATGTGTTGAGCTTCCTGCTTGGTGGGAGGCTTGCTTCTCCCTCTCCCACTCTTCCTGCTGTGTTCCCTCTCTTACTGTGTGTCTCTCTGTCAAATAAATAAATAAAATCTTAAAAAAAAATAAAGAGGGACCCATGGATTCTTTGGGGGAGACAACTTTACATTTCATAATTTGCAAATGAATGGGATCTCAGCATCTGGAATCATTGGTTCTCTTTGAAAAAGACGGGAGCTTCTACCATCTTCTGGGAGCATTTCTAAAAGGGGCTGGGAGTCCATGTCAGGAGGTCCCCCAAATAAACAGGGGTTTCCTCACAGCACCTTGGGGGGACTAGCAATACACCAGAGAGGAATAGGATTTGGGAAGCTATCCAGTGTGGAAACTTTCCAGGTGGTGGACTCGCTTGGCTTTTGTGCAGACAGGGCTCATCCGGGGCTTGTGTGCGCGCGACACGCATTCATCAGAGGGCGGCAGAAAGGCAACTTCTATAATTTCTTACTGGAAGCCAATGTCTGCTTGTGGTCACTGGCCCTGCCAAGCTCTGAATACTTGCTGAATTTTTGTCTGAAGAAAAGATGGCAAAGGGGAGACTGGGATCTCAGCATCAGGTCGGAAACAGCAGAGCCGGGATGAAGAGTCCAGGGGATGGAGGGATGCCGGGGTCTTGGCAGGTCCCCCATCAACCAGGGATTGGTTTCCAGGAAGGAAGCCAGGGTGGAAACTCAACTGGCCTATTTGGGATTCTGCTTCTGGGCTCTTCCAGTTAACTTTCTGGGCCTTGATTTCTCAATGTCTTCTTGCCTGTGGAAAGTACCAGCTGGTGTGTCTCAGGGCATTCCTGAGCCAAAAGTCAGTTGGTGGCTGGGAAGACCACCTCACCTTGTTTCCTTCAAAGGCTCAGTAAGTGATCAGTGGAGGGTGGGCACTTATAAATATTCTGCAGGTGGCAGCAAGGACTCATTACTTGGCACTCTGGTGTCACATGGTCTCTCCTTTTTCTGGGAAATTGAAACTAAGTCACTCCCCTGGGTTTTTTTTTTTTTGCAACGGAGTATTATCATATACCTTGGGCCGATAAGAAGGAGGACCAATTTCCTTATAACAAAATACAAATGACGTAGAAAACCAAATTTGGTCTGAATTTTGTTTGCTATCTAACTTTATCATTTTATTGAATTATTATAATTTAATGTTACTGGTTTAAACTAACAATTCTTCCCTTGAAATGAATCCTTTTTATTTTTTTTAAATTGAGAACCCAAATTAAATTCATTAGGAAAGACAATGACTATCTTTCACGTTGAAATTCCTAGTACTTGGAAAATCCTTTTGGAAAAGCTTTAGGAAAAATAGAACTGTCACTCAAACTATAGTTTATAGGAAATGATATTACCGGAACAATTTGGGCTTTTTGCAGGGATGTTTGAAAATCTCCCTACCCCCAGTACTCCGCCTTTGAAATCCTTTGAAAATGTTTCTCCCATTTTCCTTTCACAAAGGCCTCTCTGGGCTGACCTTGGGTAAAGAGAGGGAGGACTGTCTTGTATGTTCCCTTTGTCCCCCACCCCTGTCCTGCTTCCATCTGGCTTACCTTCCTCTTGTGCACCCCTACTCCACACACACACACACACACACACACACACACACACAACATATGCTTCCACCAAGCTCTTCTTCATTCACAACGAGACTCTACTGGTTACCTCTCCCTGGGATGTTGGCAGTTTCCAAGAGGATGCTGGGAGCTGATAACCTAACATGGAGGAATGAGTTCCTAATGGCAGAATTCCAGGTATCCACGTAGGAAGGTAACCTTTGAAGGGGGACAAGGAATAGGTTACAGTTGCCACTCAAAACACACCCCTGTAGATCCTATCTTTATGGTGAATGGCAAGACTAATTCTGAAATGAGGGAGCTTCTTGCTGGTGAGTATGACCTCCCAGGGCATGGTACACTGGTGAGTTCTCCAGGCGAGGCAGGTCCAGGTGAGGTCGAGAGCATTCTCCATCACAGATGGATTTTCCCCACTTACCAGGTGCCAGAGAAGAGCCTTGCCTTGTGTTTTTGGGCTTCTTGGCAAAGAGCAGGGCCAGAAGAACATGAAAGGCCTGGGAGGGTACTGTGGGACCCATCTTGCCTCAGAGCTCAAAACCCTCCCCAAGGAACAGACATCTGATCTAAGCCCTCACACCATTTTTTGGTTTTTGTTTTTGTTTTTAAGATTTATTTATTTATTTATTTATTTATTTCAGAGAGAGAGAAGGGGGATGGGGACAGCGGGAGAGAATTTTCTTTCTTTCTTTCTTTCTTTTTTAAAGATTTTATTTATTTATTAGTTAGAGAGAGAGAGCGAGCGAGCACAGGCAGACAGAGAGGCAGGCAGAGGCAGAGGGAGAAGCGGGCTCCCTGCCGAGCAAGGAGCCCGATGTGGGACTCGATCCCAGGATGCTGGGATCATGACCTGAGCCGAAGGCAGCTGCTTAACCAACTGAGCCACCCAGGCGTCCCGCGGGGGAGAATTTTCAAGCAGACTCCCTGCCAAGCACAGAGCCTGATGCAGGGCTTGATCCCACGATCCATGAGATCATGACCTCGAGCCAAAGCCAAGAATTGGATGCTCAGCTGACTGAGCCACCCAGGTGCCCTGAGCTCTCACACTTCTCATGGTACCTGGACTGATGTCAGAGGTCAGAAGAGATGAGGATCCCCTCCTCAAGGGTGCTAGGGCCCAAGGGGCAACCATGATGGATCTGCTGCCTGGAAATCTTCTGGAAAGTGCACTGAAGCCATTCCAGGTGTCTTCAGTGACTCCTAAGACTCTCAGTGCTGGGGTCCTGGAGAGCCTCAGCAACACATTGTTTTGAAGGATGTAAGCAATGAACCCCCCAGTGGAACAGCTGGGATTTACTCTACCCATGATATATGGGGTTCTGGAACAGCCTATCATGTCTGTGAACTCTTGAATGATCTTGAATTCCTGCTGAGCCCCCAAAGTTGGCACTTAGACTTGATCGATGTTTTATAAGTATTAGGTAATGAGAGCAGACACAAGCATGTAGAAACAGTCTACATCTCCGCCTGGTCCCCTCAAGTGGAGGATGAAAGAGGAGTCCCTGTTGGAGGTGAGCTCAACATAGAGGGAATGAACCTTGAGTTCTAGGGATCTTCATCTGTGTGGGCCCTTCCAGGCTCTGGAAGGGACCACATGCATCTTCATGCCATGAGGTTTTTGCAAATGTGACAAAATGAAGACATATTGGTTTATACCTTTTTTTTTTTTTAAAGATTTATTTATTTATTTGACACAGAGAGAGAGAGAGAGA
>ML103142.1:11622-34205 GCA_003697995.1 Taxidea taxus jeffersonii
AAGATTTTATTTATTTATTTGTTAGAGAGAGAGAGAGCGAGCACAGGCAGACAGAGTGGCAGGCAGAGGCAGAGGGAGAAGCAGGCTCCCTGCCAAGCAAGGAGCCCGATGCGGGACTAGATCCCAGGATGCTGGGATCATGACCTGAGCCGAAGGCAGCTGCTTAACCAACTGAGCCACCCAGGCGTCCCTGGTTTTTACTTTTTAAGAAGGCCTCCCTAAATTATAAAAGCTTCAGGTCCCACAAGACTGCATCTATCCTTGTCCTTGTTCAGTTTAGGGTAGGAAAGGCAGAGGTGAGGAGAGGTAGTCCTGTGCATGGTGAAGGCCTGGCGCAGAGGTGTATGAGAACAAAATAATAACGATAATCGTCATGTCATCATCATCATACTCGGTTCCTCTCAACTATGTCTTGGATGTTAGGGTTGCCAGGATGCTTTCTCATGCATTACCTTGTTTACTTATGGAGCCAAAGTCTGGGCTGGCAATCCACAGCTACTGAGAATTTACCTGTGTGGCCCTTATACTGCAGAGCATTCTTTGTCCTTGCAGGGAGCCCCTTAGATGGATCCTGGACAGATTCCTTACAAGAAAATAAGGAACATCCATCCTCTTATGGGATATGGGCAGGTGGGCAAGAGCCTTCATTTGGACATGGGAATGTGGGGCTGGGCTTTGATTTCCTCAGCTGTAAAAGTAGGGTCAGGCAATTTTTCAATGTTTCTTGTAGGTCTCCCGAACCATGACTATGACCAGGTTGCTTTTCCTCTCTGGGCCTCGCTCTCCCTTCTTCTGGGAAACAGAAGCACTAGCCAGGTGAAGGGTATGTTCTCTCTCAGTTCTGGCAGGATGTGGCAGCTATGGTCATGTTCTATTCTCAGCAGACTCTCGGCCGCCCCAGGCAGTTGTTTGAAGAAACAGTGAGGCCTCCAGGCAGCTGGAGAAACAAGGCAAGAATGGAGAGGCCTGGGGCCTTTTGATATCTTAGTAGATGAGGAATTCCTACCTGTCTCATCTTTGAAAGGAAGGACTTCAGGTGCTGGAACAGTGAGGGTGAGGACAGAAGCTTGCTGTGTTGTTGGGCAGGTGGACATGGTGCTTCTTCCCCATCCACGCTGGGCAATGGATGGTTTCTTGCAGCTCTTGTCAAAATTATGGCTTCTAGAAGAGTCTGGAAACGGGTATTGTTTAGAGAGCTTCCCCTTAAGTTAGAGTTGCTTAAGCAGGACAGTAACATCCCCTCTTTAAAATCATCTGTGTCTGGACCTTTTTCCCTGCGACCAGAGAGGAGATAGGAGATTTCTGGGAGTTGACCAAGTCAAAGCTAGAAACTGGGCCTGAGGAGAAAGAATCAGATGATGGTACCTTCACTTCTTTTGTTTCTGCTGTTGTATTTTAAATGTAAAGTCACTCCCTCATTAGTAGTTGTCAAGAACTGAATCAGATATATAAGTTTGTTTGTTCGTTTGTTTTTGCCTTGGGTTAAAAGACATTCATAGAGGCTCACCGAAAAATCGGATTTGAATCAATTAAAATTTTCCATGAAAAGCAGAGTTTGAGATAAAACTCTAAACAGTAGGTAATTTCAAGTCTGAAAACCTACTGTTTTTGCAAGGACTTTACAATTAAGCATTTCAGAAACTTGAATGTAAGAAATGTTTTTGTTATATTAAAAATAATTCAAGGCAAGATGTCATAGCCTACCAAGAAGAGATTTTAATAATTTTTTTCTTCACTTTTTTACTCTTATTTTTGTGGAAGAAAATTATTTCAAAAGTCAACATCTACACATTGAGTTTTTAGGTATATATTCTGCAAACAGACTATGAAATCATTCACATGCAGCAAACCTTAACTGCAAAGACCAAATGAGAAAATTAATGTAAAATGCATTGTGAAAATTTATTTTTGGAAGAATTTTTAGAGCATATAAAATATCCAAACTGATCTTTGCCTGCATAATTTTTCTTATGTATCCAATAACCTATGGCTCAAAGTTTGTTGTCGTTTTATCTTAAACAAACAGATTTGAGGAAACACATGTGAGCAAATATTGCTACAAAATATTTACTAATCTTTTTTTTTTTTTTAATATTTACTAATCTTTTGACATAGAAGCCGAACATTATAAAATGAGAACATCGGAAAGAGGAACTATACCTCTTTATACATTCAGAATAATAAGTACTGCTGTTTACCATATGAAAGAGTTTGTTTCTATTTTTCTTAGTGATTATCCTATACTCAGATCAAATGTATCGCGATTTTGAACTTTGAATCACAAATTAAAATTTTTTTGATAAGAGAGAAAGTCACTACTTGACCTGTAGATTAAAGAAGAAATCTGATCGTAGCTACTTTTAGCCACCATTAGAATTTCTGTCTGTAACTCCATACAAATCAAAACAATTTGAGTTGTTGACTCTCCTTTCTGTGTCCATAAGCAAACCTTCGACATACACTGCAGCCCGAGTTTATGCTCCCCCGACACATTTGAAGAAGGAGGATTGGTGAGAGTTATGGCATACATTTGTTTAATATAGTTCGAATAGTAAGATGACAACATAACTTTTAGAACAGCAAGCATTTATAATGCTTTGCCAAGTTTGGGGTGGTGAGTAGTACTTGATGTGAGTATTTGATTTCCTCTATGTATTTTTTTTATGTTTTCTTAGGGAAGTGCTAGTGGAGAGTCAAAGAATTGCCATTCTATTTAACTGTAAAAAACATTAAAGCATTTTAGGGAATGCAGAAATACATATGCTTCAGGTTAAACTATTGAGACATCTTGGATATTTTAATAACATTTCCACTATAAAGTAGCAAGAGCAGACTTATTTTTTAAACTTCTCTTATACAGGAGGTTACAGTTGTTGATTAAAGTAATTTGAACACTTTGGAAGAACACTTCAGCTTTCTAGGGGTGAGACATGGACTGTTTCCCCCTCTGCTATTAAAGGAGGTGTCTTTTATTTATAAATAGAGTGCTATTAGGATTATTTTTTGCAGTTGTTCGAGGGATTTTAAAGTCAATATGAATACAGATTTATATGCATTAAAGAAAGGAAATCAAATGCTAAAGCTAAATTGTTGAATGGTATTCTGTAAAATTTAGAGATACATTCCACTGAAATGATTTATATTAATGATGTTTTAAGACTTTGTTGTACAGCTCATTTTGGATGTTTGAGATTAAAAAAAAAATCCCTCTAGAATTTGGAGAAAGTGAAAGTGTTGCTGTGTGCAAGGAGAGGGGTCAGCAGAGCAGAACACATTCTAGAGAGTACTTACCCTGAACATTCTTCAAGCACTAAGGACTCTGTATATCTCACTTCTCAAGTCGATTGCGAAGTTGATTTCTCACGTTAAGATTAAAAAAAGTGTTTTCCCTAGAAAGCAAATAAATGCCAAACTCCAAATTCACTAGCAAAGGCGGAGTATGGTTTAGATTTGCTTTTATTAGAATGATGGGAATTTTCTAATGAAGGGAATGAGTTGACAAACAAGTTTAAGAAATTGTAGCACCTACTTTGTCATATTGTGGTTGAATTTTAATTCTCTTAGTCCCAAGGGCTGCCAAATTACTAAAAAGAACAATGAGTTTCTCAACAGAAAAAAAAAAAAAAGAAAAGAAAAGAAAGAAAAAGAAATTACCTAGGGATGCTGTAACTTACAAAACAATTGTTCTTGCTAAGCTTTGTGCAGCTTTAAATACAATTGAATATTAATTCTATCAGGCCTAGTTGACTTAAAAGCTAGGATGGATCAGGAGCTGATTTTTGGCATTCCTTCATTTTTCCACTCTTTTGTTCACTCGACACATAGCTTTTATACCCGGGCTTTGCGGGAACCATTGGCGTGATCTCTGAACAATCTGTTCGAGGAGGAAAGGGCTCCTCCAACCAGCAGCCAGAGTTTTAATTAAATACTGTTCATCCTGTCTATCTCAAACAGCTGCAGAAATAGCTGTTGGCATAAAGGTATCAATGGACTTATGTTCTCTGGTGTTAATAGTGCAAAGAACCTCCTTGGCGCTTAAAAAGCAAAACAAAACAGAACGCACACATGTAACCTCCCCCACCCCCCAATCAGGTCATTATTATTTTTAAGTTAAGAAGAATCACATCGAAGCAGTGGTCCTGGCCTGTGGAGCCAGACTCAGTATCACATTGTAAGGCACATGCAGGTTGAGGAAATTATTTTGTTTATTAATTCAGGTTACATGTCCTTCCTGGCTGGCTAGAAGAGAAAGGAAAGAGAGGTGTAACTTTCAGCACACACACTGATTTGTTCTTATTACATAACAAAAGTCTATTTCTTTATCATGTTATCATTCAGTTAATAAAAATTAGCTACAATAACAGCATCAACTTAAAAACCCCTCAAAGTCCAGGGGATTTTCTTTCACAATGAACATGAATACTGTTCAGAAATACAAACAGTCAAAGGATAACTTTAGGTCTGAAAGAGAAACCTGGCAAGGGTAATTGAATAAGCCTGGGTCCCTTGACTGTGTCATGGTGAGGGCAGTCAACATGTCATAATTAGGTTTATTGAGGGCCATTCCAACAATCTGCTTCCATTCTTCCTGCCTTATTGTCCACAGCTAGGCAAATAGCCAAGGGACAAAAGGAATCAAGTGCTGACAAAACATGAAAGAGGAAAAAGATTTAGCTGCTTTTATCAAAGAAACTGAGAAGGACTTTGTGTAAATAAAATAAGTGACTGGCCATCCTGCATTTAGGCAATGCCGTTTTCATTAGAATTAATTCTTGACATATTGGAAGAGTTCCAAGGGAAGGATTTCTACTTCTGACAAGTTTAATTTGTAAATTAAAAACAGTTGGTTAAACATGAGCCTCCATCAACAAAACTTAACCAAAGCCATACATGGCAAAGGCCTAAGCAGGTGAAAAAGAGAATGACTTTGAAAACAGTCTTCCCCCAAAATTATGCAAATTCTTATTACTTCATAACAAATGTTTCCCATTGAAGCCTACAGCAGGATGTCTGCTCCTGGAGGTTTGTTTAGATCGCATTTTCTTCCCCTTTAAGCCTCTGAGGTTGACATAACACTTACTCCGTGTTGGTTCTTGGGAGTAGTGGCGGCAAGAGCGGAAGAGATAGACAGACGGGACTTTTTTTTTTTTTTTTTAAGAAGTCAAGCGAGTGGGACTTCTGTAAGTCAACACATCTCAGGACAGGCTGCTCCGCTTTTCTCTTCATTGAAGGTGAGCGTTTCTTGCCGGCGTGCTTCTGATTCCTAATGGGGAGAAAGCAGAAAGCGTGGACGGTGGAGGGCAGTGGTACCCGTGCTAAATAGTCGTGAGATCTCCGGGCCGGGACGTCCGGCTGGAGGTTCACACCCACGCCGGCAGCTCTGTGGTTATGACTTGGTGATAGAGACAAAGTGGAAACCTTCGGTTCGGAGGTCCAGCTGGCCTCTGGACAAGACTTTCCTTTAAGTCTAGGGAAGCCCTTTCCGAAAACAGCTGCTTGTGAAGTGAGGACGCCGTTCCTGTTGCATCTTTACAGATGGTGGCACCATCAGCTTCTGAGAGGGGTCTTTCCCGGCGCCCTGGATTTCAGAAGCCCTTTTCCAAGGTGTACACGGGAAGGTGGCTAGAGGACAGAATGCTATCCTGAACGATTTGTCCCTTGGGAGTAAAAATTTTGCTTGAGTATCGAATGTCCCTTGGTTCTATTGAGAGTTAACATGGGAAATAAGAAACGTATTACTCAGGCAGCTTCAGGGACCAGGCTGTTCAGATTTAAGAATTTCACATGGCTTTACTTTTCCCGACACCAAGGCTTACTGGAGATGTACATTGCTTTATTGCTTTATTCCTAGGCCCTTGAGATTAAAGTGAAAACATTTATTTTCTCATCTCAAAAAAAAAAAAATCACTTCATTCCATCAGGTAGCGGGTGTGAGCACCCTTTATGTGTAAAGGCCTGGAAATGCAAAATATAATCATTACCATTGGTATCACTATTTTTTTTAAAGATTGTTTATTTATTTATCTGACAGACAGAGATCACAAGTAGGCAGAGAGGCAGGCAGAGAGAGAGAGAGGAGGAAGCAGGCTCCCTGCTGAGCAGAGAGCCTGATGCTGGGCTCAATCCCAGGACCCTGGGATCATGACCTGAGCCGAAGGCAGAGGCTTTAACCCACTGAACCACCCAGGCGCCCCATTTTGGTATCACTATTATTGCTTTGTTTGAATGGAGCTCATCAACAGTTGCATTTATACAGTGTTACTAGCACCATGGGAAGCCCTGAAATATGTGCTTGTGGCCATTACACTGAATTTGCAGCGTCTTGAAGTTTATTCCACTTGTGGGTTTTGGAAGAAACCAAAGCCCCCACTGGACAGCCCCAGTGTAGTTCTGCAGCAGATGTAACTGTGATTTTCTGAAAGGCTTTGGGGTTAGAAGACTTTTGATTTTTGTTCTAGTTTGCTCTCTTAACCAGCTGAGATATCAAGGGAAACTCCCCAGCCACTCTGGGCTGGATTCTTCAGAAGTGGGAGTGATAATATTTGCTCCCTACCTCAAAGGATTGTGGTGATGTATTAGTGGTCCTGAATGCGTTCGAAGTTCTGATGAATATGGAGCCTTATTTACTTATAATCTGCTCATTGCTTTTGTACTTACTGAAACAAGATTTGGTAGCTGGTTGGGTCGCCTTGCTGCTTTCTCAGAGTACAGTTTAATAAGAATTAAGTGGATCTTCCTGTGGTCCGTCCAAAATACACAGAATTCCTTTGGTATCCAGGATAGAAGGGAACTAGTTGCTGAGATCACGTTGCTTTCCTGCAAAGCAGCACCCTGGTGCACATCTGGTGGGTAAGTGGGTTTTGGGGGGAAGCTGCTGTTAGGGTTTTAGAGTTGGGCAGAATAAGGCTTTTGAGTTTCACATTGTTCTGATGCCTGTTGGCTCATGTCACAAGATTAGAAAGCCCAGCAGGCCAGGAAGGAGTTTCTCTGGAAGGAGCTAGAGATTTATGCAGACTGGCTGACTCTCTGACATTTATTTGCTGCCCTTTTCTCCCTCTGTTCTGGTAACCATGAACCAGATGGACAAGCTCATGGAAAATAAGGCCAGTGAAGAGAAGATGCTTTTGATTTCTTCAAAGATAAGAGAGAACTCGCTTTCTCTTTCTTTTTGACCTGGCAGGGGCAATTTTATGTGCACAAATTCAAAATGGGACCCTTAGCTTTTGGAGACCATTTGAAACATTTGAACAAGGATCTACCTTGATACGTTACTGAGAGTAACATAAACTCTGTTGATCAGGCATTGGCTGAAGGGAGAAATGTCCAGGGGATGGGTCGAATGTTATGTCTACCAGAGGTCAACCGTCCACCTTGTAGCCGGGCACCAAGGATGTCGTCCGAGCTTTAGCTAAGATTATAAATCAGTGGGACTGAAATCCTTTCTTAATCATCAGCCTTTCCAAAAGGAGAATGATGAAGAGAGGAAGCGAGGCTTACTATTTCACTCTGCAATCATTTATGATTTGAGCTGTATTTTACCTTAAGTTGACCTCTGGTGCTGTTGGTGTCTTCATTCTGTACTCACAGCTACAGTGTTACAAGGGGACCGTGAGGACAGCGACCACCACGTGGTGATTTCCCTGGGAGAAATCTGGTTCGGTATATGGACGACTGATAGATAGATGTGTTTTATTATGTAAGACTCACACTAAATTCCCTGTACCATAAGAGTTCATAAAGCATCAATAATTTAAATACAAATGTTCCTATCCGGAGTGAGCTCTGGAACATTTTTTCTTTTCCCCAAAGTTACAGGTTTCCCGTACATTTTAAAGTCGTCACCGTTTCCCTCTGTATTACCTGTGGCGCAAAATTTCAGACTGAAAATACTTCATCAGGCATGTTGTTGAGCCGGACCCTTGGAATTTCAGTGTTGAAATATGGGATTAAAAATGGTGAATGGATTTGCTAATTACATGCAGTTTTTCCTTTTCTTTCTTTTTTTTTTTTAAGGAAGGATGGGAGGGGCATGTGCGGCTCACGAATTTAGCCTTATTATTTATTTTATGTGGTTGCTGTTTGTAGACTTCTTCTTCTTCTTTTTTTTTATTTGTTTACTCTTGTTTGTTTGAACTAATCACTACTTAACGAAAAGACGTCTCCGGACAGCCTCCCCTTCCCCAAGCCTTTAGCCCGGGTGACCATTCAGGCATAAAAACGTGCTTATCTGCAAATGAATGGCAGCTCTTCGCTTCATTAAAGCCCCTTTCTCTTTTGGCACTCGCATTGTGACCCTTTGATATTAATTCAAAGGGCAATTAAAGAATGCGGCCCATCTTTGAAGTAAGGCATTCAGAGCAAGGGTAGGGATGAACCTGGGCCTCTGATGGACTGTGTGTATTCAACAGGCCTTTTCAAGGCAGTTTGAAGTGAGTCAAAGAAAATGGGCAGGAGAAGGTCAAAGAGAAAAAAGAGGCTAAAGAAACAGTCAGTATTTGTTCGGAGTATTAGCCAAGCAAACTGCAAATAGCAACAAAATGAAACAGTTAATAGAGCAGCCAGACAGAGCCATGTCAATCACTTAACTTGGACAGCATTAGGCCCACGGAGGCTCCCTCTGCTGTGTTACCTAATTATCTTGGGAAAGGCAGTAACTGGAAGTAATGGTATTATATTTCTTTCTGCTTACTGCCCAGAAAAGGTGATAAATACTCACTGCTCCATAATTATGCAACATATATACATAAAGGAGGAGGAGGGGGGTGGGAGGGGGCTGGAAGGGGTCGGGGGATGCATTGAAGTCGAGTTCCTAGTAAGAAGTCCAAATATGGCACAAATATGGCATTTTCAAACATTAGCATGCTGGAGAATCACTTAACTTGTTTCAGCTGGAGCTGGCTGAAATATGCAGGATTTCTTCTCTTAACAACCCTTAAAGACAAACATGTTTATCCATCTAGGAGAGTTCCTTTTTAGAGAAAAAAAAAAAATTAGCCCGCAAAAGCTGTGCTTAAATCATATGAAGGATTTGGCTGACGAGCCATCCTGGCCCCGTGGAGAAGAGGAGATGCAGAGTGAAGCTGGATTGTCTCTGAGCTTTCCCCATTGTGCCTGACTGCTGACACACCCTTGGTGGGGGGGAGTGCGGGGGTGGGGGGGTGGGGAGCCGTCCTCGGTGCCCATGTCACATCGATAGGCCAGTCAAAAGGCAGGCCTGGGGGTCTGATTGGAGGCTGGATCAGTTTCTCTTAGTGTGTTGAGGCAGGATAATTTCAGATTCCACTTTTACTTGTCATTCTGAAAAACGAAAAAAACCTCATTCATTAACCAAGCACTTCTTTGAAAGTGTGAGCAAACTGACTTAAAGATTTCCAGGCTTCTCCAGGGGGAGGGGGAGGGATAGGTAAGAGAAGAGACGGGGAATAACCCAGGCAGCCAGGTAGATGTCTGCAGATAGGTCAATGGTGTCACTGAATCGCAAAACACAGAAGTCGGCTTCTAAAGAGATCCCTGAGGACTCTGTTCAGATTATTTGTAACATGGGCTGTTGGAAAATTGTTGTTTGATGTTGCGTTCGTGCATCAAGGGTTTTGTTTAGAGGGACAGTAATAGATCTGAAGGATCTGTTATGCAGCTTTTTGACATACTGTTCCAGAATGTAGCTATTAATATAAAAAGTTTCTGCCTTTGTAAAAAGTCCATTATTGAAATAAGTACTCAATCACTCTGCCTTTTGACACACCAACAAATCATCCCCAAATCAGGATTTAAAAAAAAAAACTTTCTTTTTAAATTTTTTGAAAAATATATATATATTTTTAAGATTTTATTTATTTATTTGACAGACAGAGATCACCAGTAGGCAGAGAGGCAGGCAGAAGGAGAGGAGGAAGCAGGCTCCCCACTGAGCAGAGATCCTGATTAGGGGCTTGATCCCAGGACCCTGGGATCAGGACCTGAGCAGAAGGCAGAGGCTTTAACCCACTGAACCACCCAGGCGTCCCTTGAAAAATATTTCTTATTTATTTATTTGCAAGAGAGAAAGCGAGAGACACAGCGTGAGTGGAGGGGGAGGGGCTGAGGGAGAAGCAGACTCCCCACAGAGCCCTGGACATGGGGTTCCATCCCAGGACCCCAGGACCATGACCTGAGCAGAAGGCAGACACCCAACCCACTGAGCCACCCAGTCACCCCATCCTTTTTAGGAAAAAAAATCCTGATTAGGGGGTGATTGGTATACAAAACTAGAAAAACAAATTAAATGGTTAATTTTTGAGTCTATGAATAACTTAAGCTCTTCAGTAGACTCTACCTCTCCGTTCTCCCTCCAGTCCTGTTAATGCTACAACAGAACAATGTTGGAGGGGTAAGAGGCGTTTCTACCACAGAAACAGTCAATAGAGCCTTAGCTGCTTAACTAGTAGAAATCTACTACATGGATTTGCAAATTCCCTTAGGTGTCTTGCCAAGAAAGTACTACAAAATGCCCCAAATAATAATAAAAACCTAAGTAAACAAAAATTGTAAAATAAGGGAAGCTTAGGCAATAGAAATCGAATAAATGTGCTAGGACTTTTTTTTGTTGTTGTTGTTGTTTTGTTTTTGTTTTTTAAAGATTTTATTTATTTATTTGACAGACAGAGATCACAAGTAGGCAGAGAGGCAGGCAGAGAGAGAGGAAGAAGCAGGCTGTCCGCAGAGCAGAGAGCCCGATGCAGGGCTCGACCCCAGGACCACGGGATCATAACCAGAGCCAAAGGCAAAGGCTTTAACCCATTGAGCCACCCAGGCACCCCAGACGTTTTCATCAGTAGTAACCATGGAAACTTTTCTACTTCTAGAAGGAGGGCATTTCTTTTTTCCAAGTAACTTTTCAAAAGACTCATTTTGAGACCCTTTTCCAGGGTGACTAAAAATCATAGAATCCAGAAATATTAGAAAATGTCCATGATCCTGGAATATTGAAAATACTGATGCATCTTTCAGATCAAAATATGTTCTAGTGGGAAGACTGAGAGCTTTTGCTTTCACGGTGCTTTCCCCACTTCTGGGTGGTTTTACCAGTTTCCACTGTGTATCCTTCTAGCCTCTTTTTCTTCCTCCTTTCCTCACACAAACCCCAAATTTTTGTTTCAAGAAGCGATAGCTTGGAATCAGTGAAGATGAAGAGCAATTTATGTTCCTATTTTCCTCCCGTTTTAAATTTGCCCAGCTACCCTAACCGTCAGAATTCTGTGCCACCTCTAGGTGAGACTGTGACTCTGAAAGTCAAGATGAATTATCATGGGCTCTGCCTATCCCTTGGTGAGTTTAGATGGAAAGGGCTTACAGAACAGATACACCGTAACTCCTGCTATAAACAGGTTCAAGGCCATGTGCTTTCTTAGCTTTATGATGCTCCCAGCCCACTTCTCTCATTCCAAAACTGCTTCCTGGAAGTATGTAGGGAATTCCTAGAATCTGTATGATCTCTGGGATCTTATGGTTTTAATGGTTCTCCTAAATTACAATTTATCCTTGAATTGACAATCAACCATTTAGGTCCCAGACAGATAACAACAAAGCAACAATAAGAATGTACTTCCTAGAGGGGCCCTGGTGGTTCAGTCAGTTAATTGGTTAAAGGTATGATCCCAGGGTCCTGGGATAGAGCCCCACATTGGGCTCCCTGCTCAGCAGGGGAGTCTGTTTCTCCCTCTCCCTCCCCCTGCTCATGCTTTCTCTCATTTGCTCTCTTTCTCAAATAAATAAATAAAATTGAAAAAAGAAAAAAAGAATGTGCTTCCTTCCTTATAGCTAACTAAGGATGCAGTTTAGAGAGACTGAGGAGTGCCTCTTGTAAAGGCAGAGCTGGGCTCAGGATCCAGGTTTGCCTGACTTTAGAACTTGTGGTTCCAAGTGCCAACTCTCTGTAACTGGCTTGTGGCTTCTGGGAAGAGAAGCTGCATTAGGCAAATATTGAGAAGTGGGTCTATTTTCAGGGAGCGTGCCCAGTACCTCTGCAGCTGGGAGGTTTATGAAATGGGACTGGTAATTGTGTTTGGCTTATAGAATTGTGATTAAAAATTATATGAGAGAATACACAGAGACAATTTGTGCCCCTCAGTAGGCATCAGGTATTATCTTTGCTAATCTTATTTGTGGGGTGTGGCTCAGAGGTGGGATTCCCAGGAAGCTAAGTTTAAAGTTTAGGGCTCTTACATGCTTGAACCCTGAGAGTGCTGGGAGTTTGCTGGGCTTTGTGAAGTGTTCTAAGAGGGGAAAGGAAACCAGGATGCAGTCACCAATTTTTTTTTTAACCTTTTCTTTTTTTTTTTTTAAGATTTTATCTATTTATTTGACACAGAGAGAAAGATCATAAGTAGGCAGAGAGGCAGACAGAAAGAGAGGGGGATAGCAGGCTCCCCGATGCATAGAGAGCCTGATTCGGGGCTCGATCCCAGGACCTTGAGGTCATGACCTGAGCCGAAGGCAGAGGTCTAACCAACTGAGGCACCCAGGCACCCCAACAAATTTTTTAAAAAAGATATAATTTATTTATTTGAGAGAGAGAGAGAAAGCAGGAACGGGGGGGGGCAGAGGGGGAGGGAGAAACAGGCTCCCCGCCCAGCAGGGAGCCTGATATGGGACCCAATCCCAGGACTATGAGCTGATGGCAGACACTTAACCAACTAAGCCACCCAGGTGCCCCAATCATGAATTATTTCCATGTAAGCATTCCTTGTAAATTACCTAGACAGATACACATGAAAGGGACCTCCAGTAACTTACCATGATTTTTTTGTTTCCCATTCTAAGCAAGTATTCACTTTGTACTAGGATTCTGTATTTGTAAATCTATTTTATTTTTTCAAGTTTTTATTTAAATTCCAGTTAGTTAACATATAGTATAACATTAGTTTCAGATGTAGAGTCTAGTGATCCACCAGTCACCATGATTCACTAACATACAACACTCAGTGCTCATCACAAATGCCCTCCTTAATGCCCATCACCCATTTAATCCGTCCCCCCACCCACCTCGACTCTGGTAATCCTCAGTTTGGTCTCTATAGTTAAGAGTCTTTTTTCTGGTTTGTCTCTCTCCTTTTTACCTGCCTCCTCCCCCAACCCCCATGTTCATCTGTTTTGTTTCTTAAATTCCACATATGAGTGAAATTGTACGGTGCTTGTCTTTCTTTGACTTATTTCGCTTAGCATAATACTCTCTAGCTCCATCCACATCATTGCAAATGGCATATTTCATTCTTTTTTATGGCCAAGTAATATGCCATCACACACACACACACACACACACCCCACATCTTTTTTATCCATTCATCAATCAGTGGACATTTGGGCTCTTTCCTTAATTTGGCTATTGTTCATAATACTGTTACAAACATTGGGGTGCATTTATCCCTTCAAATCAGTATTTTTGGTATCCTTTGGGTAAATACCTAGTAGTGCAATTGCTGATTCATAGGGTAGCTCTATTTTTAACTTTTTGAGGAACCTCCATACCATTCTCTGGAGTGGAGCACCAGTCTGCATTCTCATGAACAGTGTTAAGAGGGCTCCCTTTTCTCCACATCTGTTCCAACATCTGTTGATTCCTGTGTCTGTAAATCTATTTTAAAGATTTTTTTAAAAATTTATTTGACAGACAGAGATCACAAGTAGGTGGAGAGGCAGGCAGAGAGAGAGGGAAGCAGGCTCCCTGCTGAGCAGAGAGCCCGATGCGGGGCTCAATCCCAGGACTCTGGGACCATGACCCGAGCCGAAAGCAGAGGCTTTAACCCACTGAGCCACCCAGGCGCCCCTGTAAATCTATTTTATTTATTTATTTTTTTAAAAGATTTTATTTATTTTTTTGTTAGAGAGAGAGAGAGAGCGAGCACAGGCAGACAGAGTGGTAGGCAGAGGCAGAGGGAGAAGCAGGCTCCCCGCCGAGCAAGGAGCCCGATGTGGGACTCAATCCCAGGACGCTGGGATCATGACCTGAGCTGAAGGCAGCCGCTTAACCAACTGAGCCACCCAGGCATCCCTGTAAATCTATTTTAAAAAGAGAGTCCCTCAAAACCTAGGTCAACTAGTGGATCCTTCCAGCACTATTGTGTTGGTCCTGCTTTTAAACCCTGGGGGCAGGGGTGCCTGGGTGGCTCAGTCTATTAAGCATCTGCCTTTGGCTCAATCAAGCCCTACATTGAGCTTCCTGCTCACAGAAAGCCTGGTTCTCCCTCTTCTCCTCCCTTGTGCACTCTCTCTTGCTTGCTACCCCTCTGTCTCTCAAATAAGCAAATAAAATCTTAAAAAACAAAAACAAAAACCCTTGGGAGATACCTTCTGTTGACAGTGGGGAGCCAGGTTCTGGCAAGAAGAAAGAAATGTCAGGATGCCTGGGTGGCTCAGTTGGTTAAGCCGCTGCCTTGGGCTCAGGTCATGATCCCAGCGTCCTGGGATCGAGTCCCACATCGGGCTCCTTGCTTGGCAGGGAGCCTGCTTCTCCCTCTGCCTCTCTGTCTGTCTGTGCTCTCTCTCTCTCTAACAAATAAATAAATAAAATCTTTAAAAAAAAAAAGAAGAAAGAGATGTCTTACTTTTCTGATTGGTTGGTTAAGAGTTTGATTCATTCACAGGCATGAACTGAGAATTCTAGCTGTTCTGTCAGATTTTATGCATATGTGCGTGAGCTAAAGATGTCAAAACCATCATCCTGTTCTGGAATTGTTTGAAGTCTGTCTTGCCAAATGTCCTAACTCCTGGTATTCTGAAAGAGAAGAAAAAACCTTTCTCCACATGTGAGGGGTCCACTCCGGCTAACTTAGAACTACTGGGAAAGCAGAACCTGGGGAACTGGAATTCTTTGTAAAGCAAGGACAACAAGCTGTGTGGGGGGGAAGGAGAGACTAGAACTTGTCCAGACCCCAATTCAGATTGTTTTATGAGAAACACCCCACAATCCGCACAAACCAACCACACTTATTAAATGCCTACTCTGTGGTAGTTACTGGAGAGAATAATGATGAACAAGATATGCCCCCTCTTCTCCAGAAGCCTATCACCTGGGGGAGGGGAGGGGAGGGGAAGACGGTCATATGAGCAGATCATGCCAATCACCTGTTGAGTTGCTTGGAAAGTCCAGGGCTCTGTGGGAATGCAGGGGAAGAGTGTTGGCCAGGTTCAGGGATGCTGCATGGAGAAGATATCAGAGCTGAATTTTATAAGATGAGTAGGAGTTGGCCAGGACGAAAAGCACAGAGGAGGAAAGGCATTACAGGCAGAGGGAACAACATGGGCAAAGGCACGGAGCAGTTAAACCCATAGTGTAGGTAGGAGTTGGCAAGCGGCTGAAGACAAAATGGGGTCCGGTTACCAGAATTCCTCAGTCTTAAAATGCGAAATAAGCTCCTCTCTTTTAGTCTCCCGCCTGTTAAAAAAAACCACATTTTCCAGTCACTTTTCCCCACCAGCTTTATTGAGATATAATTGACATATAACATGGTGTAAATTTATTTTTTTTAAGATTTTATTTATTTATTTGTCAGAGAGAGAGAGAGAGAGAGCGAATGAACACAGGCAGACAGAGCGGCAGGCAGAGGCAGAGGGAGAAGCAGGCTCCCTGCTGAGCAAGGAGCCCGATGTGGGACTCGATCCCAGGATGCTGGGATCATGACCTGAGCCGAAGGCAGCCGCTTAACCCACTGAGCCACCCAGGCGTCCCACATTGTGTAAATTTAAAGTGTGTATCGTGCTGAAATGATACACTTATAAATTGCAAAATGATTACCACACTAGCTTAGCTAACACCCGCATCGCATCACATAATTACTATTTCATTTTCTGTGGTGAGAATATTGATGATCTACTTTC
Source organism: Taxidea taxus jeffersonii (assembly GCA_003697995.1). NCBI lineage: Eukaryota > Metazoa > Chordata > Mammalia > Carnivora > Mustelidae > Taxidea > Taxidea taxus. The sequence goes on from ML103142.1 coordinate 27,475, forward strand.
TTAGCAACTGTCAAGGATATAACACAGTATTGTTAACTATGATCACTGTGCTGTACATTAGATCCGAGAACTTATTCATCTTATAATTGGAAGTTTGTACTGTTTGACCAGTATCTCCCCCTTTCCCTCACCCTCCAGCCCCTGATGATCATCATTTTGTTCTCTGTTTCTAAGAGTTTGGCCTTTTTAGGTTCTACATTAAAGTGAGATCATGGGCACTTGGGTGGCTCAGTGGGTTGAGCCTCTACCTTCGGCTTGGGTCCTGATCTCAGGGTCCTGGGTTCAAGTCCCTCGTCGGGTTTCTGCCAAGCAGAGAGCCTGCTTCCCCCTCTCTCTCTGCCTGCCTCTCTCCCTGCTGGTGATCTCTCTCTCTGTGTGTCAAATAAATAAATAGAATCTTTAAAGTGAGATCGCACCAATTTTTATTTTTGTCTACTTAGCTCACTGAGCATAATGCCTTTCAAGGTCCATCCACATTGTTCCAATAGGTAGGTCAGTTTTAACTTTGGTTATTAAGTGTTGTTCGAAAAGAAAATGAATTTCATAAGTTGAGTTCTTTTTTTCTTTTCTTTGAATTGGACAAAAAATTCTCCCATCACGAGTGCCCATTTTGTTGGAACATTTTCAGGAAGAAGAGAGCGTAACGTACAGAAATGGGAAGTCTTCTAGAATGTAACAAACTTATGCTGACTCTTCTTTTATACTTTGTTCAAGGAGGTAATCAGAGCATGGCGTAACAAACCCATTAATTTTTTATAGTCTCCTTTTTTGTGTGACTTTAAATTTATTTTTTGATATTATCATATAGTAAAATAGACTTCTCTGGATTTCTTGTAATTGTGAACTTCAAATAACATGGAACAATTCAGTAGCATTTAGTACATTCATGATGTAGTGCAACCGCCAGCTCTGTCTACTCCTAAAATATTTGCATCACTCCCAAAGGAAACCTTGCACCTTTTAAGCTAATGTAAAAGGAATAGGTCCCTATCCTCTAGCAACCATGACTGTGTTCCGTCTCTATGGTCTTAACTATTCTGATTATTTTATATAAATGGAATCATATGATATATGACCTTCTGTGTTTGCCTAACTTAGCATGTTTTAGAGGTTCATCCATATTGTGACATATATCCGTACTCCATTCCTCTTTCTGGCTGAATAATTTTCCATTGTATGCATATAACACGATTTGTTTACCCATTCATTCACTGGTGGACATCTGAGCCTTTTGGCTATTATAGGTAGTGCTGCTGTGAACGAATGTGTATGTGTATTTGTTCTTTTTTGGAATTTTAACACACATACAAAGTCATGTAACCGTCATCCCAGTCAGGACAGGGGATAGTTCTGTCACCCCCCAAGCTTCCCCTGCTATCCCTTTCAAATCACACCCTCCTCCGACCCCTAACTCCTGGAAACCACTGTTCTGTTCTCTACCAATGTTGTTTTTTCTTTTAAGAATATCCTATAAATTGAACCGTTCAGTATGTAACTTCTTGAGGTTGGTTTTTTCACTTAGTAGAATTTATTTTGAGATTCATGCAAGTCATTGCATATGTCAGCATTTCATTCCTTTTTTAAAATTTCATTCCTTTTTAATGCTGACTAATATTCTATTGAATCGATGTGTCATAGTTTGTTTATCCAATCATACCTATTGGGGAACATTTGGGTTACTTCCAGATTTTGCTCATTTTGAACAGAACTGCTATAAACATTTGTGTAAAGGTGTTGTCTGAACACAGGTATCACTTCTCTCGAGTAAATGCCTAGAAGTGGAATTGAGTTGTCAGGTCACATGTTAAGTGCATGTTTTAACTTTATGAGAAACTGACACACCGTTTTCCACAATGGCTGTATTCTGCAACATGAGCATTCTAGTTGCTCTGTATCCATGCCAGCCCTTGGTATTGTCAGTATTTTGAAATTTTAGCTTTTCTAATGAATATGCAGTAAAACCTGATTTTTTTTTTTTTTTGAGAGAACACGAGTAGGGAGTGGGGAGGGGCAGAGGAAGAGAGAGAGAAGGAATCTTAAGCAGGTTCTATGCTCAGCACAGAGTCCAATGTGGGTCCATAATCCCATGACCCAGAGATCATGACCTGAGCCGAAATTAAGAGTCGGAAACGTAACCAACTGAGACACCCAGGAGCCCTGAATCACGGTTTTAATTCACATTTTCCTGATGCCTAATGATCTTGAACATCTTTCATGTGCTTATTTGCCATGCATATAGCCTCTTTGGTGAGTGTCTGTTCAACTTTTTTGCTCATTTTAAAATTATTATTTTGTTTCTTATTGTTAAGTTCTGAGAGTTCTTTTTTATATTCCGGATACAAGTCCTTTGTCAAATATGTGATTTGATAATATTTTCTCTCTGTCTCTAGCTTGTTTTTAAAATTCTTCTATTAGCGTCTTTTGCAGCACAGACTCTTTTGCTTCCAATGTAGTTCAGTTTGGCAATTTTCAATTTTATGGTTGTGCTTTGTAATAGCACATCTAAGAACTTTTTGCCTAGCCTCTGGTCATGAACATTTTCTCCTATAAAATACAGATTTTACATTTAGGCCTATGATGCATTTTCCATCAATTCTTGCATGTGGTTTTATATTTAGGGCAAGGTTTGTTTATTTATTTTTTTTGCATCTGCGTGTCCAATTGTTCCAACACCATTTGTTGGAAAGACTGTCCTTTCTTCACTGAATTGCATTTGTTCCTTTGTCAAAATCAGCTGGCCGTATTTGCATGGGTCTGTTTCTGTACTTTATTCTGTTCCATTGATTTATGTGCCTATCTTTTTCCTAGTACCCCAATGCCTTGATTACTGTAGTTTGGCAGTAATTCTTCAGATCCAGTAATGTGATTCCTCCAATCTTTTCTTCTTTTTAACTATTCTGTTGCTTTTCCATATACAGTTGTCTGTATCTACATCAATTCCTTTGGGGAACAATGTATTTATTGAAAGCTATTTCGTTGTGCTTTTGAAGAGTTTTGGAAATCAGAGAGTGATAATAAAATGGATCTACTTCTATTACATGTAAAACTAATAAAGTTGTCTACCAAATTGGGGATGTCGTTCTATTACCAGTTCTTCCTCTGTGTAAGTGCGCTCAGTTTTAGTGTTTGGCTGTAAGTCACAGAAGCTGAGGAAAGTCATGTCTACACCAGAGATGAACTTTGAATCACCACATGTTTCACTTGCTTCCTGCATTTGTCATGCAACCCTTAAAATCAGTCTCAGAGAACAAGGAAGGCATTTTGATGTATGTACGAGAAAAACAGGTCAATCTGCCCTTGGCTTTTAAAAAATCATTTATTAAATATATATGGTTTTAAGTCTTTGGGTCCTTTCAAAAACATTCGCAAATGTGCAATATTGTAGGGTTTCCAGGTCAATATTCTGGCCCGTGAATTAAAAGCTAAAATATCAGGAACTCAGAGCGGGAAGAGGGTAGGAAGTTTTGCTATTTTCTCTTGCTTTGAATGAAGAAAGAAAACCACCCTTGCTCTGCTTCAGAAGGGGATGATGAGCAAGATGTTAAAATCTTCTTGCTACCTTTTCCTCCCAGTCTAGAATTTCATTGCCGAGTTCCAATAAACTTTGAATGCCCTGTCCTCATGGTTTATAGGAACTGACACGTGTGCCGAGTTTTTAGCATGTCTTTATGTCCCCATTTTCTAACACTGAGAATAGAATTAACATTTATTTTTTATTTTTCTAAAATATTTTATTTATTTATTTATTTATTTATTTATTTATGAGAGAGAGAGAGAGAGGGAGGGAGGCAGAGGGAGAAGCAGGCCCGATGTGGGAATGATCCTAGGACCCTGAGTTCATGACCTGAGCCCAAGGCAGAGGCTTAACCCACTGAGCCACCCAGGCGCCCCTAGAATTAACATTTAACACTTACCTATGAGTCAACACATGAATCTCAAACATAACCGAAGATTCAACATGTGAATCTCAAATCGGCAGAGATTGCCTATAAAACTCCCTGGTTTTCAAGGGAGGTTGTGAAAACCAGTCATCCTGGACATCTTGGCAGCTTCTTCTGTCTGCCAGGTCTGCCAGAATAGTTCAGTTTGTTGATCTAATTTTGGGAAATTTGGAGTAGATAAGTCTGCTTAATTCAGGTGACTCTTTAGAAACTGTATATTGATGTGAATATCCAATGTTCCAGTTTATCGGTTAAGTAATACTCAGAGTTTTGCATCGAGACTGACCATGTTCATGGCTACTTGAGTTCAATTTCATCATTTATACAAAGTTTAGGTGGCTCCATGTACTTCTGCAATGGTCCTAAGAAAAGTATGACTCTTAAGTTTTATGTGGTCAGAAATACTTTTTGTTCCTCAACTAAGACCTTACGGTGTTAAAATATAGCCACATGTAAATGAAAAGTATTGGATTTCTTAAAGAGAAACTTAGGAATGTAGCTCAGTAAAACTATCACAATTCAGCAATGATAATTCCAAAGCTTTATTTTTCTATCGTTCTCTTACATGTAGTGTCTATGGGCCACATCAGTGTTGCACTGGGCTGCAGAAGGGCACTATTCTCCTGTCTCAGAGATAAACAAGGCTCTGAGAACTTCAGCGACTGATCCAAGGCCACTGCTACTAGGAAGTAGCAGAATCAGGATGAGAACCGCATTCCTGAGGCCAACGTGAAGTGGCAGTTTATTCTTAGATAAAACAAACGTCTACTGAATATCTGTGAGAATGATGACTCCAAAGTACTGAACTACTGAAATATATATATTCCATGTATATATATTTCATATATTGTTTTATGAAATAAAATATTTATTCATATAAAAATTCATATAACGTAATCCATATATTATATTAATATATACCCATATTATCATGTATTGCTATATTCATATATATCCATATGCATATATTCATATATCAATGTATTCATATCATATATATTCATATATAATAAAATCCATATAATATATAAAAATTCACATAATATATGAAATATATGAACATACATATGATATGAAATATGTTATATTTCATATATTTCACATACTATATGAAATCAGTATATTTCATATATTATATGAAATAAATATTTCATATTTCATATATTTAAATATGGGCACTTGCATTTTTTTCTCTCAAAACACAATCAGTGTTATTTCTCAGCGTAATTTCTGTGTTTGGACTAGTAGTTATAAGCCTCTTCTATTTTGATGTTCTTAATAGTTGTTGATTGGTATCATGCTATGCCTAGTCTTTGTATTTGATATATCATATAGTACCTGCAAAGTGCTTATTTGCTTTGTATAATCTTTTGGTCTTACCTTTTGATCTAGATATAAAACAGGCAGAAGCAATGTGATTCCTGTCTTTAATGTAACATGATTCTAGAAATTCCAATTTCCATGTCAGAATGCGGCCAGAAGTAGGGAATGGGTTTATTCAACAATGACGTTTTGTTGGATAAGTTGTGTTCGTTGCTTCCAAGTGTGTGTGTGTGTGTGTGTGTGTGTGCACGCACGCGCATGTGTGTGTTCAGCTAGAAGCAGTAAGAACAGGTTATTCCTTTCCAATAAATCATGCTTGGGAACTAAATCTCAGCTGCTGAGATAAAGTAAAATATAGAATAAATTTAGTTTATGAAAATTTAAAATTTGAGATGAATTTTTAAAGGAAACTATAGAAGTACAATTCTGTGGGAAAAAGTTGCCTGATTCCAGTTTTCTTGTCAGGTCATTTTACCCGCTCACTTCACACTATGCCTCAGGGGCTGAGATTTTTATAGTGTGTGTTAAATCAGCGCTGTGCAGTCAATCCCAGATTTGACCCAGGAGAGTAAGACTCAGGAAAAAAAAAGAAAAATCTCAGCGTTACCAGTAAGAGAAATTTTTTTTTTTTTTAAGAACTGAGTTTCAGATGCACATGTTAGGAAGAAAGAGTCAGCAACCCAATACAACTTAGTATGAAACAAATTCTCCCTCTGCCCCAAATATTCTCTCATTGCAAACAATATACAAGGTTTAGGAATCAAGTCTAAAGGTTAAAGGTTCTTGCTGGCAAGTCAAAGAGGGAGGAAAGAGGTATATTGAAGCATGTCAGTTTCCAGATTCTGGGGTCAAGCTGTCCTTCTAGAGGGGAACAAGGCATCTTCAGAAAAATGTGATTATCAAACAAGGGGTCAAAGTTTATCTCTGGGTCAATGAAAAGGGGTGGGGGAGGGCCATCCTTCAGGCTCTGAATATAAGCTTTGTATTTAAATAAATTCATGGCAAGGTACTCAGTGTTTCTTTTAAATTACCCTCTGCGGTTTATCGGAGATTATTTAATAATGGGACAAAAATTGTTCTCACTTATGATTAACATGGAGTAATAATAATAATAAACTAAAGCTTCACATACATTATGTAGTTCAGTCGTCAAAACAGTGCTGTGAGGTAAATATGCCCATTTTGCTGATGAGATACTTGAGGCTTAAGACACATGAGCACCTCTTCTAAAGTTGTAAATAGCAAGGGACAGATAATTGCACTTTCTTCTATTACTGTAGTTCCTCCAAAAAAAAAAGGTAAAAAAAAAAAGGATGGTGGGGTTGTCCATCAGTCCTATTTGGACTGAACATAAAGTATGAGTGTGCTCCAGAGCATTCCAGAAAACCAAACTGGTATTAGGGTGGAAAGGAGTCTCTCAAATATTTTTCTTCCTTGAAGCCATCCTTTTTTCTCCTCTTCCCCCCC
>RCUC01135903.1:0-13388 GCA_003697995.1 Taxidea taxus jeffersonii
AATGTTTATCACATCCTACAACTGGAACGTCTTAACAAACTCCTGTATCTCTTCAAAAATAATGGGAATTAGAGGCATTGATTCAAATAGACATAATAAAACTTCATTAATCTAAAATTACTGGACAGAAGTTTCATTTGATTTTGAGAAATATCTGAACTATTAAATAGTTTAAATGAGCTATATTTTATTACTTTAAAGTACTTAGCGTAATTTGAGTTAGCTGTTACATATTTCTAAAAGAAGATCATGTCAGGTCTAAATTTAATGGGATGCCCTGAATTTAGCTGTGCCATTTGGTCGCAAAGAATGAGTGTGTTAAAACATGCAGTAAGAGTTTATTTTTTTTTAAGCTTTATTTAAACATATAATGTAACCCCACCACCTCTCCCAACCCCTCTCCCCCCCACCCCACTGTTTGTTTTATGACATTAAGAGTCTCTTTTGGTTTGTCTCCCTCCCGATCCCATCTTGTTTCATTTTTACTTTTCCTACCACCTTAACTCCCACCCCCCGATGCATCTCCACTTCCTCATATCAGGGAGATCATGTGATAGTTGTCTTTCTCCAGTTGACTTATTTCGCTAAGCATAATACGCTCTAGTTCCATCCATGTCGTCGCAAATGAGTAAGAGTTTATTTTTAACTGTGTTAAAAATATCACTTGTGGTAATTTTGTAAACAATGCTCTTCTCTTAAAAACATGCACAGGTAGGTTTTATCTAGCTCAGGTATAATTAATCGCAAAGTCTGAATTAAAGTATTATAATTCAATGATGTCTTTCAGCATTTAATTACAGTTTTGTATCACTGCTGATTTTACAAAAATTAAATAAAAACTCCTTTATAAAGTATTTTCATATAAAACTGAACTGATTTAATGGATACCTGGTTCTTTCTCTGTTTATATGTAATATGAGATTTTGTTTTGTTTTCTAATATAGAGTTTTTTATAAAGTCCTCTCCTTCCAATGTTTAAGAAGTTCCCACAGACTAATATACCATGGGCTAATAGTTATACCTGAAGAAGACTCCAGTAAAACCATTCTTGTAAAGTATTTTGCACAATGCCCACCACACCCTAACCACACTGAATGATACCCCTCCAATCAGTGCTCCTTCTCATCTTTGCCCAGTTAAGAACTTGAAGGTAATTCCCTTAAAAATGAGGATACCAGAGAATTTAAGAAATCTGGATATTAAGAGCAATCAAATAGATGAGGAACTCAAGATGATAGTCTAAGTAACAAATCAACTCAATTTCACTGTCTATTCTACTGATTAATAGCCTCTTTCTTTTTTTAAAAGGATTTATTTATTTGAGAAAGAGACTGTGAGAGAGAGAGAGCATGAGTGGGGTGAGGGGCAGAGGGAGAAGCAGAATCCCTGCTCAGTGCTGAGCCCAATGTGGAGATGGATCCCAGGACTCCGGGAACATGACCGGAGCCAAAGGCAGGGGTTTAATGGACTGAGTCACCCAGGGGCCCCTCATAACCTCTTTCAAAAGCTTGAGTACTTTTCATTTGGTAGTAACAGATACCTTATTTTCTTCTTCTGCCCATAATTATATTTATAATCTCCAGGAATAAATTGTCAGAAGGAAATATATATGTATAGTGTATCATACATATGGTAATGTACATACAAAAATGTGGATTAAGGGTGGCCTTTTCTTTTTGACTAAATAAAAGGAATTTTTCATCTCCTTAATGAGAAAAATCAATATTTATATAATAATGGATGTATCATACAAAGGAGTTGTTTGAATGGTGATATATAATTATTTGCCTTGAAAATTATATTCTTGCCAGACCGCAAGTAAAAGTTTCAGTATATAGGTACAGAGAATTTAGTCACCTTTGTTCTTAGTAAGCAATTGCAGCATTGAAATCAGGGCTTTTTAAGCTCCATATTGCTAAACTTCAGGTCCTGTACAAGGATATGCTCCGATATTCCTGAGTCTCTAAACAGTGAAGTGATCACCATAAACCTGATCTCTGAAGCAGAAGCGCATTAAAATCCACAAAGGTAAAGGAAAATTCCCATTCTCTTCCAAGGTGGGAAATATTTTGTTAAATGTACCATGAGAGGTCTGAGATTCCTATTCTCCATCATGTTCTCTAATTAGAGGGACCCCCGCCCCCGCAAAAAAAGGACAAAAATGGAAAAGAAACAAAGAAACAAACACATAGGAACATAAGAGTTGAGAATGCACAACCACATCTTTTGGGTTATGTTTCCCTCCTAGGGAAAAAAATGGTTAAGTCAGGAATTCTTGGAGGCAAAAAGAAAAAAAAGGGGGGGGGCAATTCAGGTTGGATTGTCACCAGTTTTTCTAGTATCACATTTTTATGGGTCATTTTAAGGTCATTTACTCTATCTACCAATCTCTTCCAACAAGCAGCTTTCCATCTCATAAAGCAGACCCTCCTTTCTTTGGAAACTATTACTATAAGTTATTCTAATGTTCTACAACTTCCATCTATTAGTACTTATTCTTCTCATTAGATTCACATTAGTCAATCTCATCTTGGATGTGACATCCCTTAGAATATTTGAAATTATATAGCACATCCCACATGATATTTCTCTCTATGAGGCTACATCCTAGGGATGGTTTTGAAAATCCATATCAAATGGCGTGGTTGTCAGGCATGAGAACTTTCTAACTAACCCCCTCCCCGCCGAACACCACCACCACTACTACCACTGAGGCAATTCTGATGTGTAGCCATGATTGGGAATCAGTGCCCTATAGCCCTTGCTATTAACACATTCATAATGCCAGAATTTATATTTTTTGTGGCTCTGATGGGGGAAATAGTATTCTGCTGGTGTTTCTAAAATGATATCTCTAATTACTGGTGCAGTTGACCACAGTTTCCTATGCTTGTTGGCATTCTAATGTCCTCTGTGATTACCTCTTCATAGCCCTTGATTGACTATATTTCTAATGGGTTGCTTTCTATTACTGATGTATTAGAAATTTCATATTTTGTTGATACTGGGTCTTCTTATTATCCATATTACAAATTTTTCCTAGCTGTCACTGATCTTTAGATTTTTACTTCATTTTTATCTTTTCAAATATTTTATTTTTAGTTTATCTCTACACTCAACATGAAGCTCAAACTCACAATACAGATATTAGAAGTCTCCTGTTCCACGGACTGAGGCAGCCAGGTGGTCCTAGAGTTTTACTTTAAATGGGGCATCTTGTGTGGTGTTGTAAAATAATGCAGATTTTTCATTGCTGGTACTCTTGTGGCTTGTTTTAAAAAGCCTTCTCTGTTTCCCAAGAAAATTCACTTCTTCCTGATGTTATATTGGCCAATTTACAAACAAAATGTAAATATCCACTTATCCAGGCCTTATAGTGTGTCTTTTAATAGAATTTTGTTAGATTAACTCCACATATTCATTGTATGCTCTCTATTATATTATCTTATTGGTTCTTGATGGTGCAGGGGGATGGTTTCTAGGTAAATTAACAAATTATCCAGAAATAATGACTTCTTTGTTTTTTATATTCCATACAGCTTTTCATACTCCCTTTTCCAGGACCTTCCATAATATATTGTACAATAGGATTAATACCAAAAATCCTTGTTTCCTTCTAAACCTTGAAAATAATATTCTTATAATTTCTTGTCCATTTGTTTTGGGTTTTTGGAAAACAGCCTTTATCAGGTTAAAGAATTTCTTATCTGTTCATGCTTTCTATAAGCCTTTATTATAAGTAAGTGCTGAAATTTCTCAAATGATTTTCTGCATGTATGAAAAAGTATGTGATCCCCTCCCCCCATTAATGTGGTAGAAAATGATACTCAGCTATTTAAGTACCCTTGCATTTCCAGGATAAATATCAAAATTATAGACAAATCTCAATTATAATGTATCATTCTGTTGCTATCCTGCTCTTTTTTGACCAGCTAATGTTAATTTAGAATTTTTACATCTATATTCATTTGAGATTTGTCTATAATTTTGTTTTCTTAGATAGTTTTACTTCTTAGTATTACTTTATGTAAGTTATACTTACATAATTAAATTAATTGGACACTTTGCCCAACTTAATATATGGATTTAATTTGCTGAAACATATTGAGAAAGAGAAATACAATCTGTTCATTGACATTCTGATAGTATTTACTTGTAATATTCTCTAGGTCTAGAACTATTTGAAAAGCATGCCTGTTTATTGCATTCTTATTTCTTTATCAGTTATCAATCTGTTCAGATTTGTTATCTTTTCTTTCACCAATTTGAGCATTTTTCTTGTTTCCCCAAAGTTTATCCATATTTTCAAGTTTATTGACATGTAACTGTACACAACATTCTTTGTTTTGTATATCTATTTCACTTAAGGTTTTTTCTCTCTTTTATTTAATATTTGGTCTATTAAGTCTCTTTTATGAGGTGCTTAGCATATTAACTCTACTTAATGGGGCATTCCATGGAATTTTTAATGTCTTTTTCATGATATTGACCTTCTTTGTGAGACTAATGATTCTTCATTATGGGCTAATGTGCTGCAACAGCATTACCTTATCCTGGCCTTTGGCCAACACATAAATGATATACCCATTTTCTAGACTACTGGAGTTCCTTTGCTCTGACACATAGTTTTTAGGAAACCTGCAGACAGTGCTTTTTTGTGGTTCCTCAAATGCCTTTAGAGGACCAGACAGGGACTTAACTTGCTATGGAAGATGTCATTCTGCCCTACTCAGCATGGTCCAAGGTGCCGCTTATCAAAGAGCCTTAGCTCGGAGCCACTGACCCACCAGTAGACATGAGCTGTTACATCTCCTCTTCCTCCTTTAATGGCTTCCATAGTTAGAAGAAGTTGAAGATGGAAGTCCTTGTATGTAGCCAGGAAAAAGTTGAGGGCAGAATGGGACTTGATCCAGACCTTGTCGAAACTATTAGGGATCAGCAGAACTAGATTATCTGGTATAAGGATTTGGCCTCTGGACCACAGTTTCTAACCTCTGTAAGAGTGTAGGCACCTTATTACATTTTGTTCTTAATCTAAATTTTCTGAAATTTTTTCTAGACAATTATTTTGTTTTTGATGCACTCAAAATTATCTTACATTGCAGTTTTTCATCCACAATCACTAAATTGTTACCTATTCTATGAGCCCTCTCACTAAGCCTATCCTGCTCAGGTCATATTTAAATATATAGGGAAACTTAATATATTTGCTTTGCTGCAGCATCCCTAAAATGCTTACTAACTTCCAAATATCTCTTTATTATGTCACAAGGTTCACTTTCAGAATACAGCTTCTATTTCCAAGTATATGTATGTATATGTATATACATTTCCAAAGGTTCATCATTCCCATTATAGAATTATCCTAACCCAAGTCCTTAGCTGAGATGAAAGCCTCAGAGTATTGGCCCAGGCAATAAGGAAGTTTATATATCATAAACCTCTGACAACATTATCATGTAACATTCCAGAGTCTCAATATAGCTTTTAAGAGGAATTTTGAGTCTGAATTATGGGCCTTACATTGCTTTGCCTGCCACTCCTTTTGGGGGTTACTTCAGGAACAAGGAAAGTTTGCTGCAAAATTCTGAAAAGTCTCTATTCAGCCATATTCTTACTACACTATATATGTCCAACTGTTTTAAGACACTTTGTACACTGTCATATTCATGTCTGTCCTCATTAGAATCATTATAATTCCAAGATCCATAATTAGTTCTGATAGTCCACTGTTATCTTTGCCTTGTGAGTCTTGGGACAATCACAGCCAGTGTCCAGGGATAATATTTGGACTTTAGCAAAACTATGCAGTCAAGGAAGATTGTTAGCAAACTCCAAGGCGTCCCAACATGTAACAGGTGGATCCTCAGTCCACAGTCATGTGGGTGCACCCGAGTGTCTGCCTCCCCAGGTCGAAGATTTTTTTTGCCTGTTTTCCCTTCAGCTCTGCTCCCAAGCCCTTGAACAGTGCTTAGGACAGAGGAGATACTCAACAAGTATTTGTTGAGTGAACAAAGCATCACTTTATTTTCTGTAACTCCACCTGAATTCTGATTTCAAATGGGATGGCTGAAAATCTAGACTCAGTCATGGTTAGCACTTCTTATTTACTGAATTTGTGTCAAGGGACCAGAATCCAGGCTGATTCAAGGCAGATCTATGCTGAGCCAAGGAATGTTATTTGTTTGTGTTTGTTTTGCTCAACCAAGATAAGAAAACAATTTAGACCCACACATATTCACAATGCTCAGTTACAGATGCATACTTGTCAAGCTCTAAAACTAGACCATTTCTCCCTCCTCTCTTGATTTGTGTTCATAGAAGGAGTGTTGCAGACAGACTAAGAACATTGGTGGAAGTCTTGTTCTTATCGTTATCCAGTGGGACAGAGTGGCCATCTCCCTGTAGATTGGCATGGATGGCTAGACAATGACTGTGCCAGAATGGGCTCGCCAACCACACAAATGGTTACAAATGATTTTTTATATTTGTCTATTTCTTTATAATAGACAGATCAAAATAATCTGTGTGGTAGTAACCGTTTCTTGGAGCTGAAGGATAGAGTCCCAACCCAGAGAAAGTCAAAGAAGGTGATTTATGACAGCTCTTTCTCTCTGTGGCAAAATTTAGAAAGGAATAAGAACAAAGGGCTCTGACACCTCTGAGAGAATAAAACACCCGCAATTTGCAAAATAAGTGCTTTAAGTGACCTCTGACCAATCTGACAGCCTCTTTAAAAGCAGATATAACTTGCCAAGATAGACAGAAAAGCTATGACCTGTGCAGAAGGATACAGGTCTCTAGCAGGAGGGGATGACATTTTTGACATCAGCAACATCAAAGGCATTGCCCTACGAAAAGACCAATTAGTTTTCGGGAACATATCTAAATTCAAGTGGGATGATTGATTGGCATTGGAACTTTTATTTTATACCCAGCAGTCGCTGAAATTTTATGGGTCAAAAGTGGAAAAAAGCAAAGGTCAGAATATGTGGTTGAGGGACTGCTGGGAACACTGAGCTTGAAGATGATCTCTCCAAAAATTTCCTTGAGAAAAATGTTTAAAAATATTTTTATTGATGTTGGTTCAACAAATTCCATTTGTTGTATTCTGATCTGGTAACTCAATGAGCAAAAGAAGTGCCATTTGAAGAGGAAGGAGTAGAAAGAGAAGCAGAGGAGGTAGAGGGAGAGGAAAAGAAGGAAGAGGAGAAAGGAAAAAGAAGAGCAGCAGGAGGGGAAGGAGGAGAGCATCATGATCACAATCCATGTTAGAGCCTGCATCCCTTTTGTGATTTTCAAAATGGAAAATGAGCTCTTACTCCATTTGGGGGTCAATCTGGACAAGTTAATTAAAATGAAAATATAAAATAAAATCTAGTTAATGAATCTCCCTCTTATATTGTTGGTTTAGGTCTTTTCATGTAATGATTGCAAAAAAGAAAGTATGGTAATTTTATTTGCTTTTATTATTTAGAGAAGACTAATTGCAAATGGCAAAATTGCTTCTTTTTATAACAAATTAGACTTTTAAAGAAAATTTTAATCATGAGAATATTGTTTCACTTTTCTATTTAAACAAATAAACCACAGTTTGGATTTGAGACTTTAATTTTTCTCCTAGTACCACTGTGCTCTTTGAAAAATAGCTTAGGGACGCCTGGGTGGCTCAGTTGGTTAAGCGGCTGCCTTCGGCTCAGGTCATGATGCCAGCGTCCTGGGATCGAGTCCCACATCGGGCTCCTTGCTTGGCAGGGAGCCTGCTTCTCCCTCTGCCTCTGCCTGCCTCTCTGTCTGCCTGTGCTCGCTCTCTCTCTCTCTAATAAATAAATAAAATCTTAAAAAAAAAAAATAGCTTAAAGAAGAATTCTTCTCTTGACCATTAATTCTGAGCATTTGTCAATATTTCACTTTGAATTAAAAAATATGCATGTTGGGTCCATAATCAAAGAAGCGAGACTGATACAAAGCGAAAGTCAAGCAAAGCTTTATTTCGCGCCAAGCATCGAGAATCAAACTGACTGGCCAGAGCCTTCTCCTACAAAGAGAGGCGACCCCTCTCTGCCTTGCAGACTGGCTTTTAAGGGCAAAGGCCATGTGGTTGGGCCTGGCCATGCACAGGTGGCCAATGACACAGAGAAAACTGCACAGTCAGGCTACGTCACACGTAAGTGACCAATTGAATTACAATTTACCCTATAATAGACATTTGAACTAGCCTATCACCTTGGTCAGAATTGGCACCCAAAAGGCTCCCAAAGGGCGGGGCCCATAATCCTTGGTAGCTAGGGAGACAATATGTGCCCCCACTGATTGGATACCTCCACCTGGCCTGACCTGCCCTTGTATTTGAGCTTTGTTACCTAGGACTGGTTTCCGGGACTTGTTTTTAAGTAAGTCTCCTGCGGGGGAGGGGCAGGGTCCATTTAAGTTTTACTGCATAAACAACAAAATGGCTATTCAACCGAAATGGAGCCGTTTTGGCTAAATAGGCCCTTACAATGCATGCATTTTTGTCTTAAAGATTTGACAATATAGAAGTAACAAAAACAAAATATAAATGTCCCATTCACGTTTTCTGTACTGATTCCCTTGTCTTTCATCAGAGGTCACCACTATTAGAGATTAAGTATCATCTTCTAGGGTCTATTCCTGTGCATTCACACACACACACACACACACACACACATCCTTTGTCTTTTGGCCCTTTATACTATTGGAAATATCCTGTATAGTTTTAAGACTTCATTTTTTTCTTAATTTTCTTGAAGTCTTTCCATGTCATTATTTATAGGTCTACTTCCTTATCATTTATTGTTGCATATAAGTCCACTGTAGAGATGTACTATAACTTACATGACCACTCCCCTAAAGGCACAATTTTATTTTATTTTTCCAATTTCAAATAATGCTGCAAAAAGCATGCTTGTGCATTTATCTTTATGAGGCTGTCATTTAGCTGTTAACATTCACAGCAAAGACAAACCGAGGATATACATTATATTGAAAAAATGGTTAAGTTTGCTTTCCATTTTCCTTTTATAAGAAAATGTGCATATTTAAGAGGGTGAATTTTTATGTATTTTCAACTCTTATTAAAAAGCACAAATATTAATTATTAAATTATTAATTAAACTAGATTCTTTCTTTTAAGTTTTTAATCAAACTTTTAAATGCAAAACTTGTTTGAATCATAGTATGCATATATTTTCTTTTAGTAATGGTGATATTTAAACATATCTCCAGGAATAGGATGAAAAGTAAACTTTATGTTTTGAGCCAAGGAGCAAGGGGTCAGAGTGATATTTACAGAGTTTATTATGTGGCAAGCAAGTGAAGTCATAATCTTTGCATAAATTTTATGAGGTAGATGTTTTTATTTCACCTGCTTATGGTTCACAATTAAATGTTTGGTTTTTTTTTCTTTTTGTTAAGAGCCTCTGTTATATTACAGGAAAGCATATTTCTATCAGTTGAAATTTTAAGTCTCCTTCCACCTTGGTATCAATCCATTGAATCTAGATTCTCAGAGTGTTTATTCAGGCAGCCCCTACCCTTCAGACTAACCCTCAAAGTGATATGGAGCCGCTATGAAACATCTTGCTGAAATCAAGATGTGCTGTGTGCATAGAGCTCTCCTGACTTCCCTGTCTGATTAAACACTCACAAAGCAAAGTGAGGCTGTTCACCTGACAGTGTAATCGGGCAAGCGGAAGTTCCTTTTTCTTGGGTTAAGGATTCAAATCCATTCTGTAACCTACCCAACGATGTCAATGGCACAGAGTTTCTAAATTCTGCTTCTGTCCTTTCCTTTGAACACGAAAACTAGGAATTTGGCATTCCCTGTCATCTGGCACTTTCCTGTTCCCTGTGACATTTCACAGAGTGGTGATAACACCTTTGCAATCGCAGTTACAAATCAAAGCACTTTGAGGACAGGATCTTTATCTTTTTTTTTTCCCCTGCTGCAGGAGCATATGCTGGGAATGATAATGGCACTTGGTAGGCACTCACTATCTACTGAATCAGTGAAGGAATTGTTATCCTGAGCTGGGTTTTCATGGGTTTCTGTCTAAAGACATGAATGTAAAATATTTAATTGCCATCTTACTATCATGCACAATATTTTCTTTGTCCTCTTCTGAACCTAAATTCATGTTTAACACTTCTCTGTTTTGCAGAAAAGACTTGACACAGATATGAAGACAAGATGAAATCATGTGACAGTGCTTCCAGGATGACAACCCTGTTTGCCTTCCCAGGTGCTCCTCTCAGGAAAAGCTCTCAGCTCCATAGCCTCATGGGATTGCTTACTCGAAGTGGGCTTTTATGCCTTCTGAGGTCAGTGTCAGAGAGCAGGTCAGGGCCATTCATTTCACAGGCTGTCAGGAAAGTGCAGAGTTAAACTGCCCTTCTGACTCTTGTCTTACCTTTAGAGGGTGATGGTGGCCATGAGCACAGGTGCACCTCTCCCAGGTAAGGATCCTAGGGGCAAATATACAGTGGTCCTTCAGGATCTCTGCCACACAGTGGTACTCTCTGTCACTCCAGGTTTTCAACACCTTAAAAATGCCTTGAGCACCACACAGAAGGATTGGAAGTCATCCAATCCAGGAGGATTCATAAATTTTTAAAGCTGAAAAAGATCTTAACAATCAGAAAACTAGGAACAGACACATATGTGATTTGTCTAATTCTAAGAGTGAATAATTCAGCCTATTGCTTTTCTAAGCTTAAGGTATGTGACAAATACAAAAGAAAAATTAGATGATATATATTCATAACCCTTCTCTCATGCACACAGACACAAACACAGACCACTTTGTCAAGAGGTTTCCATTTTTACCTCTTTGGAAGTCAAGCCTTAATCTAAGAGATGGGTAGAAAAGGATTTGAAAGAAGACTGGAAAGTCCGTATTGATCTACAGTAAGGCAGATACAAGAAACAATATAGGAGGTCAGAGAAAGAAAAACTCCTACTCAGACTTGGTCTGGAAAGGGTTTCTGGCCAGAATTAGTGCTGAGTTTTTGGGGTCTGGCTAGGCTGAAGACGGGGGATTCTTGGAAGATGGAATGAATGGAATTTTTGTCTGGTACCTCCCATGTCCTCTACAGAATGCTCAAAATGGTTTTAAATTCTCTTTTAAACACTGGATAATATTTAGGTTTATATTTGTTTGTTTTTTTAATCTAAAACAGATGAATGATACTGCCTAAATTAGATAGGGATAGTTGTTATATTCTAACATATAAAGGAAGAAGTTAAGGTTTCCACTATTGAACAAAATAGAACAACAGAGAACAAACTTATGTTGCTATTGAAGCAAGCAAAATAAATGAAAAAAATATATATGAAGCAATGGACTTCAATAATCTGGACAGTGATCTCTGAGGGACAGGGAGCCTATCATGTGAACCTACAATTGCTCCAGCTTTCCTCTTTAGAAATTTCCCAGGTTGCAGTTCAGATCAGGGGACCCAGATGGAAGATGGTATCACAGACTCTATGAGTTCAAGAGACAAAGCTGAGAGTCCGGGGAGATCAAGGTGTTAGACTTTGTAGAACAGAATATTAAATAAGTGAGTGTTGCACAGTGAGAGGATCTAAAGAGAGTCCTTCTTAGTTATTCAGCATAGTGTTGATTAGCACATCAGAGGAAAGAAGTTACCCAATTGGGGGGAGGTGGGGAGAACCATTTGAGAAGATTAGAGAGAACAGTACCCAGTACTTATACATACAGGAACAGTATCTGCCTCTATCAACCAGACCAGAAATCTTCATAATTCATGGGATGTTGGGTATAGTGCTCATAAGGGTTATGCTTCAGTAATAGGAAAAGTTTAGACCTAGATCAAATGCAGCCCCAGTCCCTCTTAACAAAACTTTATCGACTATTTCCAAGTAACTCATTTTGTCCCAGAACAAAGCTTAGAAATATTTATTAATATACAAAAGTACAAAATAAAAATGCAAATATACTGAATTAGAAAATGTATTAAAAATAGTGGAATAGTAGTTTTCTACATCTTCTCAAACACACACACACACACACACACACATGCATTGATTTTGATAATCACTCACAGATAAGGATATCTTGTCTAGGATTCCAGAAAAAAAGTTCCAACATATGTGGAAGGGGGGGAAAAAAAAGAAAAGAAGAAAAGGTCAGGTGCAGTGAAGATGATAAAGGAACAGTTTCATTTTATCCACCTCTCCCCTCCCCCAAGACAGCACACCCCAGTGCCAAGAGAGACTGTCTCAGCCAGTGATTTCTCCTACAGAGAAGGTAAGTGTGCATAAGTGAGTGCTTGACTTTCCCAGCCTTCCCTAGCTCTGAGAGATGCTATGGAAGAGGCCCATTTTTTTCTCATCCCATCCAGAATACTAAGATGTGCTGCTGAAGTAGGGATGAGGAGAGGTTGGGAAAAAAACAGCCAGGACTCTCAGGAAGCATCAAAGGGGCACAGATTCTACTGTCTGCTCTGTAGACTCCCTCAGGAAGCCCACCCAAGAGCCACCTGAGACACTTCACCTGGTATCAGCTTAAGACTGTTACACTGTTAGCAATAGAAATTGTTATGTGTAAAACTCATGGTACCCACAAAGCAAAAACCTATAGAAAATACACAAAAATAAAGAGAAAGGAATATAAGTATACTGCAAAAGAAAGTCATGAAATAATAAAAGAAGAGAAGAGAAGAAAGGAACTGAGAGGAACTATAGAATACAGCCAGAAAATAATCAACAAAATGGCAATATGCACATATCTATCAAGAATTACTTTAAATGTAAATGGACTACATTCTCTAATCAAAAGATATAGAGTGGCTGAATGAAAAAAAAAAAAAGACTGCCTACAAAAGACTCCCTTTAATTGTAAGGACACACAGACTGAAAGTGAAGCTGATGGAAAATTATGTTTCTTGCAAATGGAAACCAAAAGAAAGGTGAAATAGCTATAGTTACATCAGAAAAAAATAGACTTAAAACAAAGGCTGTGATAGGAGACAAAGAAAGGTGTTACATAATAATAAAGGAATCAATTCAATGAGAAGATATGACATTTGTAAATATTTATGAACCAAACATAGAAGCATCTTAACAAATAAAGCAAATATTAACAAACCCAAAGGGAGAAATAGACAGCAATATAGTAATAATAGAGTACTTTAATACCCCACTTACATCAATGGATAAATCATCCAGATAGAAAATCAATAAGGAAATATTGGCCTTAAATGACACATTAGACCAAATGGATTTAACAGATGTTTATAGAACATTTCATTCAGAGACAACCAAATGCTTATTCTTCTCAAGTGCACATGGAACAGTCTCCAAGATAGATCATATATTAGGCTACAAAGCAAGTCAATAAGTTTAA
>RCUC01135904.1:0-12495 GCA_003697995.1 Taxidea taxus jeffersonii
GTGACCTGATGTGTTCTTCAAGGGTACACATTTCTCCTCACTCCCCACACTCTCTGAGGATCTTGGCGACATTCATACCTCCATGCTGACTCCCATATCTGAATCTCCCTTCAAGATCTCTTTCCCAAGCATTTGATATTCTATGTCTGATAAAAGTGAAATCAGCTTTCCCTGAAAACCTGTTACCTTTCTTTTTCAAGGTAGGACCTCCATTCACCCAAAGTCAAATTTTGGGGATCACAAGCTGCACCAGCTTGTATTCCCTCCACCTTCACCCCAGGTCCTGATCTCCCACAATTAATCAATCACCAAGTTCTTTCAGCTTTATGTCCAAAGTATTCTCAAATATGTTCTTTTCATGCTAGTTCTGGCCTCCACCTCGTTCAAAAATTCAGCACATATTTCTTAAACTACTAAAAGATCTCCCACTGGTCTCCTGCCTTTATTCTTTCTTCCCACCTATCTTCCCACCTATCTATCCCCCAGAGAACAACCCAAATAATCTAACAAAAATCTAAGGCTAACTATGGCTGAGACTTCCCTACTAAGTGCTATTTCACCATCCACTGGTTCAAGTTTAAGCTCCTGGGCACAGTATGGAATTCCTCAGCAACATATCCTTTTCATAGTATATTTTAGTAGTATTAAGCTACATAAAGTTCCTTGAACAAGCATTCATTTGCATGTTTGCATGTGGAGTAGGCTGAGTTAAGAGATCCCTTCCTGTCTTCCTCCAACACTACACTGCCACACTATATTTAAATTACTCATATCTACCCTTCCAAATTTAGCTGCAAAAAACAGGGGTTTTTTTTGGTTTTTCGGTTTTGGGGTTTTTTTTTGCATCTCTGTATTTTGGGGTATTATTATTATTATTATTTTATGTTAGTTACCATATAGTACATCATTAGTTTTTTATGTAGTGTTCCATGACTCATTGTTTGTGTATAACACCCAGTGCTACATGCAGTATATGCCCTCCTTAATACCCATCACCAGGCTCACCCATTCCCCCCCCAAAACCCTCAGTTTGTTTTTTGAAATCCATAGTCTTATGATTCATCTCCCCCTCTCTTCCCCCCCCTTCGTTTTTACCTTCCCTCTCCTAATGTCCTCCATGCTGTTCCTTATGTTCCACAAATAAGTGAAACCATATGATAATTGGCTTTCTCTGCTTGACTTATTTCATTTAGCATAACATCCTCCAGTTCTGTCCATGTTGATGCAAAAGTTGGGTATTCATCCTTTCTGATGGCTACGTAATATTCCATTGTGTGTATGGACCACATCTTTTTAAAAATTTTTAATTTTTTATTAACATATAATGTATTATTAGCCCCAGGAGTACAGGTCTGTGAATCGCCAGGTTTATACTTCACAGCACTCACCATAGCACATACCTTCCCCAATGTCCATAACCCCACCACCCTCTCCCTACCTCCCTCCCCCCCGCCCCGGCAACCCTCAGTTTGTTTTGTGAGATTAAGAGTCTCTTATGGGTTGTCTCCCTCCAGATCCCATCTTGTTTCATTTATTCCTTTCCTACCCCCCAAACTTCCCAAG
This sequence comes from Taxidea taxus jeffersonii, assembly GCA_003697995.1. NCBI lineage: Eukaryota > Metazoa > Chordata > Mammalia > Carnivora > Mustelidae > Taxidea > Taxidea taxus. Next base: position 1,564 of record RCUC01135904.1, read on the forward strand.
TTGCCTCTCAAATTCCTCATATCAGGGAGATCATATGATAATTGTCTTTCTCTGATTGACTTATTTTTCTCAGCGTAATACCCTCTAGTTCCATCCAAGTGGTCACAGATGGCAAGATTTCATTTCTTTTGATGGCTGCATAGTATTCCATTGTATATATATACCACATCTTCTTTATCTATTCATCTGTTGATGGACATCTAGGTTCTTTCCATAGTTTGGCTGTTGTGGACATTGCTGCTATAAACATTTGGGTGCACGTGCCCCTTCGGATCACTACATTTGTATCTTTAGGGTAAATACCCAGTAGTGCAATTGCTGGGTCATAGGGTAGCTCTATTTTCAGCTTTTTGAGGACCCTCCATGCTGTTTTCCAGAGTGGCTGCACCAGCTTGCATTCCCTTCAACAGTGTAGGAGGGTTCCCCTTTCTCCGTATCCTTGCTAGCATCTGTTGTTTCCTGACTTGTTAATTTTAGCCATTCTGACTAGTGTGAGGTGGTTTCTCATTGTGGTTTTGACTTGTATTTCCCTGATGCTGAGTGATATGGAGCACTTTTTCATGTGTCTGTTGGCCATCTGGATGTCTTCTTTGCAGAAATGTCTGTTCATGTCCTCTGCCCATTTCTTGATGGGATTATTTGTTCTTTGGGTACAGACCACATCTTCTTTAACCATTCATCTGTTGTAGGGCATCTCAGCTCTTTCCACAGTTTGGCTGTTGTGGACATTGCTGCTATGAACATTGGGGTACATGTGGCCTTTCATTTCACTACATCTGTATCTTTGGGGTAAATGGCCAGTAGTGCAATTGCTGGGTCATAGGGTAGCTCTATTTTTAACTTTTTGAGGAACCTCCACACTGTTTTCCAAAGTAGCTGCACCAACTTGCATTCCCACCAAGGGTGTAAGGGGGTTCCCCTTTCTCCACATCTTCTCCACCATTTGTTGTTTCTTATGTTGTCAATTTTAACTGTGTAAGGTGGTATCTCAATGCGGTTTTGATTTGAATTTCCCTGATGGCTAATGATGCTGAACATGTTTTCATGTGTCTGTTAGCCATTTGTATGTCTTCTTTGGAGTAATATCTGTTCATGTCCTCTGCCCATTTTTTGACTGGTTATTTGTTTTTGGGGTGTTGAGTTTGAGAAGTTCTTTATAGATCTTGGATATCAACCCTTTGTCTGTAGTGTCATTTGCAAACGTCTTCTCCCATTCTGTGGGTTGACTCTTTGTTTTGTTGACTGTTTCCTTTGCTGTGCAGAAGCTTTTTATCTTGATGAAGAAGTCCCAGAAGTTCATTTTCACTTTTGTTTCCCTTGCCTTTGTAGACATGTCTTGAAAGAAGTTACTTCTCCGATGTTGAAGAGATTACTGCCCATGTTCTCCATCAGGATTTTGATGGATTCCTGTCTCACACTGAGGTCTTTCATCCATTTAGAGTTTATCTTTGTGTATGGTGTAAAAGAATAGTTGAGTTCCATTCTTCTGTATATAGCTGCCCAATTTTCTCAGCATCATTTATTGAAGCAACTTTTTTCCATTGGATATTTTTTCCTGCTTTGTCAAAAATTAGTTGACTATAGAGTGAGGATCCATTTCTGGGCTCTCTGTTCTGTTCCATTGATCTATGTGTCTGTATTCGTGCCAGTACCATGCTGTCTTGGTGATCACAGCTTTGTAATATAACTTGAAATCAGGCAATGCGATGCCCCCAGCTTTTCTTTTTTCAACATTTCCTTGGCAATTCAGGGTCTTTTCTGGTTCCATACAAATTTTAGGGTTGTTTTTTCCAGGACTTTGAAAAATGCCATTGGTATTTTAATTGGAATGGCATTAAAAGTATAGATTGCTCTGGGCAGCATAGACATTTTTGCAATGTTAATTCTTCTGATGCATGAAATGGAATGTTTTTCCATCTTTTTGTGTCTTCTTCAATTTCTTTTATAAATGTTCTGTAGTTTCTAAAGTATAGATCCTTCACCAAAGAACAGGTCTTACATTTGGTAACCATGGAGCGTAGCATTTGTTCCCTTGCTCAGTGAGTATTTATTGAGTATCTACCACTCCCAGGGTTCTGCGAAAGCAACAATGACCAAAACAGAGTCTCAGTCTTCATGGATCTCACATCATAGTGAGGGGCTCCAGGAGATTGCCTACCTAATAGACACTCAAGATACAGTACTCATAATTAAAAACTTCAAACATTGGGCAAATGAAAGAGTCCTAAACCACCATCTAAGCACACTGTCTGGAACATTGCTCTGACTCATTTTTCCTTTAAACAACAAATATGGCAGTGACTAAGACAACTTAAGCAATGGATTGAACTACCCTAACTGTGGGTACTGTGGTCTTAGTAGGCGATAATTCTCCTAACTACAGGAAAACATTTTCCCACATACATGAAGATATAACCTCATATTCAAACAATTCTCCAGGGTAGGAAGAGAATGAATAACATCCTATTTAATTAAACATTAAGAGAAGTTATAGGAGATTAAAGACTTTCGTAGATACTTTAAGATATCATCATCTTAGGGGCACCTAGATGGCGTAGTCGGTTGGGCATTCAACTCTTGGCTTCAGCTCAGGTCTGATCTTAGGGTTGTGAGAGCAAGCCCTACATGGAGCCCTGCATGGCCTCTCATGGGGCTCCATGCTCAGTGTAGAGTCTGCTTGAGTTTCTCTCTCTTTCTCTATCTGCCCTTCCCCCCCACTCATTCTCTCCAAAATGAACAAATGAATCCTTATAAAAAGAGATACCATCACATTAGTAAGCTATTTCCCTCACTAATAAACCTTGTCCTCTTTATACTGGGAAAGGAAAACTGATGTATTTCCTCATTCTCTAAAATGTACTTACTGGATAACTTCTTAAACAACTTTTATTCATGGATGATACATTATTCACTACTTTCTAATTATTATAAGAAATGTATACAGTTTGAAATTACTGTGCCCTCCTCTTTGATTCCCCCATTTAAATTAGCTCTCTCACTTAAACATCTTTCTGAGTTTCTAACTATATATGTTTGTGCTTTTGCTGATTAACTTCCACATGAGTTTCCATGATTTTCAGAATGCAGCACCCCTTCACCCTCTGCAAACCTAAAAGCTCTTCTACCTCTGGGGAGTGAATTTCAGCGATTTCTCTGCTTATTTTCTAAGCTCTCTACATTTCTATAAAGCTATCTTGCTGGTGACTCAGAGAAAGAGCAAACCTGCTCCTCCCACTATGGAAAGGACACAGTTCAGTAAGGGACTCCGCCATTTATACAGAGGCTCAAGCCAAAAATCTGGCTTCACCCTTAATTCCCTCCCTCTCTTCTTTACCCTCATACTCGGTCTATTTCTATCTCCTGTTGATTCTTTTTCCTCAGTGCCTCTCAAACCTGCAGACTTTGCTCCAGCCAGCACTCTAACCTTAACGCAGACGTTCATAAGTGGATTACTGCCTTATAATTAGCCTATAGTTCATCTATTATGCCTATGTCTTTTCAGCAGATAGAGTCGTCTTTAAAACTTGTGTATTGGGGCGCCTGGGTGGCTCAGTGGGTTAAGCCGCTGCCTTCGGCTCAGGTCGTGATCCCGGGGTCCTGGGATCGAGTCCCACATCGGGCTCTCTGCTTAGCGGGGAGCCTGCTTCTCCCCTCCCCTCTCTGCCTGACTCTCTGCCTACTTGTGTAATCTCTGTCTGTCAAATAAATAGATAAAATCTTTAAAAAAAAAAAAAAACTTGTGTATTGGACTTTGTTACAGCCTAATCGACGATACTGAGTGCCCTTCCATTGCAGAGAACAAATTCCTCGATGTGGCTTCTGCACCCCTTGTGACCTGGTCCTTGAGTCTCTTAAGCATCATCTCTCACCACTCTCCTCACAATCAAGCCATACCCAAATGTGCAGATTTCCTTGATGTCACCATACTTTTAAATTTATATATCTTTATTCAGGCTGTTTCTTTGGCTTAGTGCATACCCCTTCTTTCTATCTTGGAAAAGATCTTCTCTGACTCTGAGCAAGGTTGTTTCCCACACCCATCACGGTTTGTAACCAACCACTTGCCCCATGCCTGAGGAGCCATGTCTGTTTTGTCTATTCCAGCATCCCCAGCACTGAGCACAAAGTAATCAAAATAAAGATTTGTTAGCCCAATGAGTAGCATGATTCTAACTGAAAACTATTTTTTTGAAAACTCATTATTGAAAAGAACTGAGAGTGAATATAGTTATTAGAAAATGTAAGAAATTTTTTTTTCAAGAGGCACAATGTGTCATGTCCAGGGTTTAAATCTCAAATGTTAAGTCTGCAGTCAGATTTGCACTTCATCAGACCTACAATCCAGACTGGTGTTTAGCTGCCCAAGTTGATATCTGAGCTGACGCATTTTATTTTGACTGTTAGAGATTAGCTTCCACAGCTGTTGTAGTACTGTATTGTCAATCATTTGCCTTTTAGATCAGACTTTAACCAATTTGGAGGAAGAAAACAAAAAACCGTCAGAAGACTTATTTTTCAATGTTTCAGCAGAACATAACTACATTCTCCCCATAGATACCCATTTGCAGCTCTCAGATTTTGTATATTCTTTTTTTTTAAGATTTTATTTATTTGACAGACAGAGATCACAAGTAGGCAGAGAAGCAGGCAGAGAGGGAGGGGGAAGCAGGCTCCCTGCTGAGCAGAGAGCCCGATGCCGGGCTCGATCCCAGGACCCCGGGATCACGACCTGAGCCGAAGGCAGAGGCTTTAACCCACTGAGCCACCCAGGTGCCCCAGATTGTGTATATTCTTTACAAGAAAAAAAAAAACAGTGAGTGGGACTTGAGGCTATATCCTAATTTTTTTAAAGATTTTATTTATTTATTTGATAGAGATATAGAGAGTGAGAGGCAGAGGGAGAGGGAGAAGCAGACTCCCAGCTGTGCAAAGAGCCCGAATAGGGGCTCGAGCCCAGGACCCCAGGATCATGACCTGAGCCGAAGGCAGACACTTAACCAACTGAGCTACCCAGGTGCTCCTGTATCCTAATTTTTTAACTTGTCCTCAGTAGAAGAAACTTCAATATGTAGTCTTTGAAAATAAAAACCAATTTTTCCCAAAGTGCTAAAACCCAAGATAAAACGTTTAAGCTTCACTGCCTTTGTTCCACAAATGTTCACCAGACACTCCGGGCTGGTGACAAGTGCTGTGGTGGAATCATATTTTGATGTGTCTTATAACATGCTTTGATCATCTACTTCTTGTTACCTCATGACCCTTTTAACAGCAGCTGGGCATCCACTTGTATGTGAAGGGAAAGGTTTTTACAGAAGAACACAGGAGAAAAAAAAAAAAAAGATCCCAGCCCTTTAAGCTTTAAATTTTAAACCATGAAAGACTTGAGACATAATACTTTTCAAACCATGTAATCAGTTGGAACATTTTTTTCCACCCCCAGATTAGTCTATGTCAAGAGAAAAGAAGAACAGAAAAGAGAACAGAAGGGGAATGAGAAGAGAAGGGAGAAGCACAGGGAGGAGGAGGAAGGAAAGAGCAGAGGAAGGGGGAGCTAGAGGGAAGCAAAGAATGAGAGGTTAAGAGATCCCCCATACAGGGCCCTGTTCTAGACCTCCCTGGACTCTATTCATCCGGAGAGAAGGTTGGCACCTCCTGATAGGTTTAGGGATCTACATAAATGGGAGCCCATCCCACCTTTCCCTAGTGGGTTGTGAAAAGGAACAAGGCATCTGGATTTTCCTATGCTTGCTGTTGTATAAAAAAGAAAACAGAAACAACTCTACTTAAAACTGGGAAATTTCATTGTGACAGGGAGTTGGCTACATTTGTGGCAGAGAAACTGAGAAGCCAAATAGAATAATGACAAATCTAGAGACGTGAGCAGCAGCAGAAAGCCACTACTCCCCCTGTGCTGGAAGACCAAGGAGAACAGATGTTGTGATTAGACCCCAGGGGCCCAGGTCACCAGGGAAGCTGGAATGGTAGGAGGCCTGATTGAAGGGAGAAGATCACAAAGGAAATGCAGCTATTGCTGCAGTTGCTGATGATGCAAAGAAAGGTGGAGGTAAACTCTGGCCTCTTCCTTCTTCTTCCCCTTCAATTGCCCATGAATGTCTCACAAGCACCAAATCCAATTGAATCAAGTGGACATGAGTCAGCCACTCTGCAGCAGAGTGAGAGAAGGGTGAGGCACAGGCCTGAGGGCAAATACACTCAAATGGGAGAGCAGGAAAATGTCTGCAGGGGGTGTCTAGGACTATGGACCTAAGACCTCCTCACAGATTCCCCATACCCAGAGGGGCCCAAAGCAAGGCACACATGACAAAAGAGCCAGAAGACTTAAAGGGGCTTTGGAGCTGGGACTAGGAAGACACATCAGGGATCTAATGAAACAGGAAACCAAAGACCAAATGAGCTCACAGCCATCCCAGTGTGTCCCAGCTTGGACAGAAAACAACATTGAAAAGATCAGACTTGCCTCCACTATAACCAGTTGACTCCATGTAACTGCCCCCACCCCCTCTGGTACCACACATAGAAGACACTACCAAGGAAAGGGAGAGGAGAACTTCTAGCAGAATGGAGAAGACTGAATTTAAATTCCCTCTTAGATAAAAAAAAGGAAAGACTCTAGTCTTACATCTAACAGAGCCCACTAAATGTTGGGGAAGAATAGATACAACATGGATTATCAGTGATGCAGTGAGAAATGGAGAGAAATGGGTCATGTCCATGTGTTGGGGCCGGAGATCCACATAGAGAAGTAGTTCCTGTACTTGCCTGGAAGGAAGGGCTTTTCAGAGAAGGCCTCACTGGTGATATTTGATGAGCTTGAGGGATGAACAGGGATTTAGCAAGCAGATGGGAGACCCTCACCTCTGTTTTCTTCCTGTATCTCTTCCACTGCCTGATCTCCAAGGGAAGTCAATGCATTCCTTATTAACTACAGCCCATTAAAGTCTTTTAGAAACCTAGCAAATCTCTCCAGATTTATCTTCCTTTTGATTGGTAAGTGGGGCAGTGCTGGAGGGATAGGATGAGTATGAACTGAGTTTCAACTCTGATGAGTAGCATCAGCAGCTTGCAAAAACTCAGTGCCTTTTTAAAATTAAGATTGATTTATTTATTTTAGGGGGGAGGGGCAGAGGGAAAGAGAGAGAGTCCCAAGCAGGCTGTGTGCTGAGCATGGAGCTTGACAAGGGGTTCAATCTCAGGACCCTGAGAGCACAACCTGACCCAAAACCAAGAGTCTGACGCTTAACTAACTGTGCCACCCAGGCAGCCCAGAAATTAGTTCTTCAAAATGTATTCTTTTGTAGATTTGATAAAACCATTTCTAGACTTCAGGTTTGAACTAAAGAGTGAGATCTCAAGGTACTCAGGTAGTCTTACAGAATGTTCAGTCCACAAGAAAAACAGATATAAGCCAACTGGAATATATTATGTCCACATTACCAAACTTCTATAACGAAACAGATTTCATCTATCATGTAACATTCCAATCTGTCAAGACCTTGGTCAAAATACTGAATTTGCCATTTTGTAAGCAGAGAAACAAGACCACTGATTTACAAATAACCTCATCTATCACTATTCCAGAAACAATATTCCTAATCTTACCTTTTATAATAATAATTTAGGAAATAAAAATAATTAAAATCTATTCATTGTTTACAAAGTGAAAAATAAAAGGCATTGAACTATTCTGAAAATTTTCTTTACCTCATTAGAGATGTGTGTTCCAGAGAGATCTACTGACAGCAAGGAAAAGATGTTTACCATATATTCAATTCCTAGGTCAGTCAAATGTTCACAATTTCGTAAACTCAAGTAGTTTAAATTAGGGCAGCTGAAAGAAAGCAGCATGAAGAATTGATTTTAGCTATTAATCATAGTGTCAGTAATAATATCTTTATATCAAAACTATCTGAGAGAAGCAAATGGTATTGAAGCAAGGACTTTCTTTTTCTTAAAATAAAAGTAAACTTAAAAGTGGAAAATAATTTGGCATTACAAAGTAGGATAAAAGGGAAGTAGATTATTATATATTGTATTACTATATATTATATATGTAGCATTCCTGTAGCAAATATATTATATATATATATGATTTCATTTCAAATCACAATTTCCAATAAGAAAAAATATCACATGTATACAAAAAACTATCATGTAAGTATGATGAATGACCACTAAAAGTACAAGGTCAAGTTTCTTATTTATCCCTTACATGTTTGCTACAGGAATTGACCCTTACTTTTATACACAAGATCTCTGACAAGTAGGAGGGTCAGGAATAAACCCACCAGCTAGAACATCTCTTGGGAAATGCTGGAGTGAAGATTTACGTAGAGATAATATCCTTGAAAAGTGCAGAGAAGTCACTCATGTCTAGATAGTGATAACTTCATTAATGACTCCATCTCAAACATTCTCTAATGTGAGATTAATAAGAAATATCTCAGATATGATCAAAAGACTAGTTTAATCTGACTCCAATGTCTTTTATTTCACTCATTATTAGACCAGTTTCTCAGTCTCCTGGTGTTTCCCAAATGGCTTTTAAGGTCTATCTCTGATGTCTCCTATTAGCAGATACACAATTTCTAATGATATGATGTAAAATTTTATTCTTTTATCATACCGCTCTGATAGTTTCACAATAGAGACATCACTCAGGTGGATACAGTTACTTAAATTTAGCTCTCTTATCCTTATGCTCACAGGACCATCAAGAAATTGCTTTAGTCCCATATCACCAATTCTGTAGGAAAGAGAAAAGCTTTACATGTGATTAATGTAAATATATAGAGTACTACTTAAGTAATTACTATATTCAATACATTCTAAAATAGCATGGTAATATCTTTATATGGGTATTGTGTCGACATTTTAAAACCAAATTTGATCATATAACTTTCAGTGTAATAGAAAAAGTATAAACGATAACAATGGGAGAAATATTTATTAACACGTTTTTCCTGTTCATTGTTCATTTAATTAGATGGTATGATTATTAGAATGATTAATAAGACAGATGGTTCTTAAGGTCTCTTTGGAGTTAAAATGTGATCAAGTTAAGCAGTCCCTGATGCAGTTTCTTGCAAAAAAGTAACACTAAAACTTGAGAAGAGGGAGAACTGAGACTAACAGTCAAACTATGGCCAGAATCTTATAGGAATTTTCACTAACTATAAGGCCAAGTTAGTTGGGCTGAAAAATCTGGTAAGTAACTTATGGATTTCTTTTCTGCTGAAGTACAGAAAACCTGGAAGAAGACCTGACCTCAGTCTTCCCATACTGTCTATCCCTAACCAGAGACACCTGTGTGTCAGCGCCATTTCCACCCCCCATCCCGAACCATGCTTTATAAATGACTGGAGGTCTGTTTGGCCCATCTGTTCCCTGTCTTCCTTTGGGAGCTCTATTTCTAATTCCATTTGGAGACTGCCAGTTCCTTTTAAAAAGCATTTCAGTAAATAAAGCACAACAGGAGACTGCACACTGCATCCTAAGAGAGGTGGCTTTCACACACAACAGTCCCACATGTAGGTGTACCGATTGGAAGAGCCTTGGGAGCCATATATGTTGACTGATTGCTGACATTTCCTATACCTTCTATTTGGTCAGATTTACAAAGAACCGAGCAGTAGAGGCAGAAGGTGAATGGGCCTGTTTCAGTTGAATGGGCCACGTTAAGTGGATACCTCATGTGTCCATCAACTCCACATCTCCCCCCCACAGAGGGACTGTGGCAGCACCTGGAAAAGCAGTTTTACTGCTTTTTTTTTTTTTTTACTGGGAGGGGAAAAGGGAGAAGGAGATTTCAAACACAACTGATCAACTTGTCTCAAACACCAGCGCTGGGGTATTTGTTGAGAGGTACTTTTACTAACCAGAAAACAAATACAGCATGGCATTTGTAAGACTTAAAAAAGCATACCTCTGAAAATGATTTTTAAAAAATACAAAAACATTAGAACATATTAAACAGTGTAAAGAAGCAGTAGGAATTAATAAGGATCAACCCGGCTGTAACAAAAATATTCTAAGATGCATTCTAAGTTGAAAAGATGGCCACCTGAGATAAAGAACAGATGGCAAACACAGAATTATTTTTCTAGATAGCCAGGCTCTTCTAGATATGTCTTCTGAGGCAAGGGATACAAAAGCAAAAATAAACTATTGGGGGAATGACATCAAAATGGAAACTTTTGCACAACAAAAGCAGCCAACCAAACAAAATGGCAACTTACTGAATGGCAGAAGGTGTTTGCAAATTATATCTGATAAGAGGTTAATATCCAAAATATACAAAGAACTGATAAAAGTCAGCTTCTGGTGGCAGGATCTAGAGAAGGGGTGGCAGGCGCCCTGTCCAGCTGCAGATGTGGCAGTAAGAGGCCCCTGAAGTAGCCCAAGGAGACAGATGAGGAGGGGAAGGTTTCAAGCAGAAACAGAACGAGGAGCAGAAGAAATTCAAGGAGCTAAAAGCAAAGACCATGGGGAAGGGCCCCCTGGCCATTGATGGAATTAAGAAATCTGGCAAAGAGTGCCAAGGAGGCTCAGTCAGTTAAGCATCTGCCTTTGGCTCAGGTCATGATCTCAGGGTCCTTGGATGGAGTCCTGTGTTGGGCTCTCTGCTCAGCAGGGAGTCTGCTTTTCCCCCCTCTCCTTCTCCTGTTCTTTCTCTGTCAAATAAATAAATAAAATCTTAAAAAAAAAAAAGAATTCTGACAAAAAGTAAGTGGTTCCTTGTGCCTGAGACAATGGTAATCTTTAATTCCATTCCTGTTTAAACATCTGGATTCTCTGTCATAGCATCTGTTGTTACCTACAGCTAGAATGGAGTTTTGGCTTAGATCCTGTTGTACATTTAAAATAAAATTTTATAGGGACGCCTGGGTGGCTCAGTGGGTTAAGCCGCTGCTT